>JAGFPH010003076.1:72134-127151 GCA_018207615.1 Philaenus spumarius
TTTGGGTACGGGAAACCCGATTTTCACAGTTAAAAAGTCGTAGCGCAAAGTCTCGAAAAAGTGTTCTATCTTTTTATCTTGTTTTTCATTTATTTTCTGGATATTTGCTTTCTTATCGTCACTTCACTTAGGCTATGTGTCTGTGTGTTTCAAATTATTGTGTAATATAAATATTCTTTGATTATAGAAGTTATTTATTTGTTGTATTATGCTTTGATAAATGGATTTTTACATTTAAAAGCACACATATATAAATAATGTGAAGTGTATCGTGCATAACAAAGTTAAAACATGTGATATTTGCCGGCGGGAAAAACATGATTTACCGGCGGGAAAATGCGGGAAATATACGGGAATTTTGAAAATTTGTTTTTGTGGACACCCTGTATTATTTAGTTTACTTTAAATACGTTAATACTTTTAAATAAATAGTTAATACTTGGCGGTAAATAGAACACGTAAATAAATGTCAAACTATTTAGTGTTGACTTTTTTTAAAACGTAGAGGGTTTGAAAGTCTTCAAACCAATTTATAGTGATCTCTGATCTTATAAACTATTTTTTAAGTCATGGTTTCTTATATATTTATTGTTATATATTTATTATTATATATTTCTAATATGCAGTAATCCCTCATATTCGCGGGGGATAGGTTCCGACAAATTGCCGCGAATAGCGAAAACTAATATGTACAATTAATTTATTTACATAAGATATAGGCAGTCGTTGTTATACGCTGTCCGGCAATTTCTCTTTTACGCGGAAAAAAAGTCCTTGAAAGGTTTAGTATTTGAGCCGAGTTGTTTGGAGTGTAGACTACAGTTGATAATTTTAATTTTGTAAGTTATTGGAGCGTTGTTTGTCATCTCACTCTCCCCTCAAGGTCAGTGCTATCATAACGGTACCTTTACCCATCCCTATTTGCTTTTTCACTGTCTGGGTTTGTCTATTTTTAGAACTTAGTCATTTATATGTCAAGGCAAGGCATCAAACTATCATTCCCTGTCACTACCGAAAATATTGGTTACGATTGTTACGAGTGATGTGATAAAACGTAGTAAATTCTTAATTTCTTTCAAAATATTTTACTGTAATTTTAATTAATTCTTTAAAATTAATTTGACTTGCAGTACACTAAATTGATGTCTCCAACTAAATCACAGTTGCTTCTTAAATTTAACAAGTTTTTTAAATAGGTTTAAGTTTTAAGTGTCTAGAATTAAATTAATTCTACATTGTCAGTTAGCTGTTTTCTATTACAATAAAATTGCTGTTTTGTTTTAATACAGCAGTCAGTTTCCTGTTACCAAGGTTGTAGTTTTATAATTACAAACATAAATTTGTATCTTTTGTGTGTTATCTTATTTTATACTAAAATCAGATAGGTATGTAATTTTGTTTACTTTTTCTAGTTGAAGCAAATAAAAATCCGACTAACTTTTAACTTTATTCAGTTACTTTTTTGGAGACTAACTTCTAACATTAATCAGTTACTTTTTTGCTGACTAACTTCTAACTTTATTCAGTTAGGATTTTTCCTGGCTAACTTCTAACTCTACTCAGTTATTTTTTTTGATCAACTAACTCTAACTTCTGTCAGTTACTTTATTAGACTAACTTTCCCAACTCTGGAAATATGTTATTATTATTATCCTATCCATGGGTCGGTGTGTTGCTACACTCGATTTACTGTTCACTGTGCAGTACAGGTCTTACGGGAGAATAGACATGCTACTACCATTACAAGGAACATCACGTTTATTGTCTTGCGGGTTGCGTCAACTGACTGAGCATTGCATGGGAGTCGTTGATTTTTAGTTGGCTAGTATAGCTGAGACTGTTTATGGATAACATGCCTTATGGGCGCTCTGTACTGCACGGTGAACGAGGAATCCAGTATAGAATTGGTTTTAGAAGTCCGTAGGGTTTTCTGGTGGGTATTTTCCTTTTTTGACAAGTGTCGCATGTTTTTGTGTATTTTTGTACATTTTTATGTAAAAATGGTCAACGTTATCTGTCCTTTATTTTTGAAATTGTTTTATAAAATGATAATGTCCTTCGTTAATGGGTTATCGTGCGCTTGTATTAGAATTTTTTCTGAACTCACTTGGTATTGCTAAAATTTTCTGGGTACGGTACTTAGGTTACTCGAAACAGTGGTAATCACCAAGTGATTTTAGGATTGGAAACAAGACAAAAAGCAGGTATTGTACCCAATCAAATTAATTGATAAAATTATCCAATCCGTGCGCTAACATGTTGAAATTATTTAGTTGTACCATATACTATAATTTAGTTATTCTTTTTCCACAGTGAAATTATTTAAGTTGACAATGAATTAATATCACCACAAATTGGCCTACACCAAACTTGTGTAGGAATCACCACTCTCAATCTACAGTTAAAATCACCTCGCTAAAATATTTGAATGCTTTTTTTAAATTTTTGGAGCATCATCGGTAAACAATTCTTAGAAGTCTGATTCAGTAGTTCGAAAGAAATTTTTAAACAAACCCCCATCATTCAGTAAAAGTTCAGTTGAAAGTTAAAATATTTATCTTGTTTTTAAATATTTTTTCCTCCACAATCGTCATCTTATTTTATGGGACTTTTTTATAATGATAAAAGGGGCTGCAACGCTTGCAGCTGTTAGTTGATCCATCGCACTACCAAACAATTGGCGTAAACTCGGTATCGGTAGAATTTTATGACAATATAAACATACAAGACAGGTGGCAGTTTTTGTCGGCGCCGATGTTGCTCTGTACCAGCGACTTTCGTCAATCAACAAAATGTTCGAATCAGACGATAATCGCCCAATGTATACTTTTACTTTGAGACACAACTCGCGAGTATGGCAAGCAGATGCATTTAGTTAAAGAACGCTCCCGAATGCTGTGTGACCCTTGTTAGCAGTTTCACCCTATGTGCATGGATAATTTCCTGTGTTGACCATTAGGTGTATTCTAATTCAAATGTGGGTAACGACACTACGACAATGTGACTTTACTCAAATGTTCCTTAGAATTGGATCACGACATTCATCGCGCCTGCGCGGGAAATTACAAGACTATTCTATAGATAGTATCAATATTAAGACACAATCACGCAGTTGTTTATTCCTACGCCATGTGCTGGTGACATTCGTGTTTAATAGGCAAAAAATATAAAATATCAAGATAGTACCAACTATCTGAATTACTAATAACTGTTTTGAAAATCTAAAACACGATCAACATTACAAACTTTTTCCCATCATAAAAAAAAATCGTCTAAGGTTTGTATCCCACCCTGTATCCGCGCCTGGTTCTGGTTTGAGTTTTCAGACTCAATAAAGTGTCTAGTTTCTGATTATGTAAAAATATTTCACTGTTGATGGCCACCCTCACCAGCACTCATTTCAGGTGCTCAGCAAATAACATAAAGGCACTCAACGTTTGAAAAGATCTAACAAATTATTATCTTACTATAATGTTATATTGTTCAGTAGGTCTCGGACTTATATAGAGATGGACTACATTTTTATTAATAATAAATTTCATCATGTAAGCTCCCGGATTGGAAAATTATAACAATTTAATAAGTAGGTATAAGTTACCTGTCTGCTGTCATCCAATCCTTGTTTATGTTTTGTGACGACCGCGGTTTCGGGTTACCCCATCATCCGGTCACATTAATTAGCCGCCATGGGATCCCCCCTTTCGGGTATCCTTTCTGAAGTTTTCCTGAATGATTTTGAAAACAAATATTTGTGGTCCGATTCCAACAAATTTAGGAATAAGATTATTTTTTACCGTAGATATGTCGACGACACTTTCCTCATATACGATGGTAGTGACAGACAATTGACCCTATTGAAGAACTATTTAAACAATATCCACCCTAATCTTAAATTCACACTAGAAACTGAAATGAACAATAGACTTAATTTCCTGGATTTAACCTTATACAAGGATGAAAACCAAATTTGTTACAAAATATACCGCAAACCAACTGCCACTGACCAAACCATCCACTCAACTTCACACCACCCAATAAACCAAAAATCAGCAGCCTACAACAGCATGGTCCACCGCCTTTTGACTGTTCCTCTTAAGAAAATTGATTACGACCATGAATTGAGTATTGTTAAGCACATTGCTTCCATTAACGGATACAATAACACCCTGATCGATAGTCTGATCAACAAACACAAAAAGAAGTGCTTTAATACTAATAAAGAAAAACGGAAATACGTCTCTACGGAATACGGAACAACACTTAACCACACACTGCGTAACGAAATGGCCAAAAACAATTTCGTAATCGCTTTCAAAACATCCAACCAACTGGAACGCCTACTTAGTCGCAATCACACCAGTCTCGACTTGGCCAATAAAACTGGAATATACCAACTTTCCTGTAATGATTGTCCCAGTTTTTATATAGGCCAAACGGGCAGGCCCTTCATTAAGAGATTCAAGGAGCACTTACCAAAAAGCACAAATAGTTTAAACCACCCCAAATCAAATTTCGCCGAGCACCTGATAAATAGTCTCCACAGCTACAGTAATTTCAATGCTAACATGAGCATCTTGCAACTATGTAATAAAGGCCGTTATATGGACACATGGGAGGAATTCGCCATCTATAGGGCTTCTAAGACCAGTAATCAACACCTACTGAATGACAAGATATCTTTCCAAGCGAACATTGTGTTCGATACCTTAATTGATATCGAGAACAAAAAAGCGCCTTCCGTTCGCCCTCCGGCACACATTCATGCAGCAATTTGCGATAACGGCCTAACTTAAATTCATTCACCCATTAGTTCGCCTAACCTCGGCCGAGTAACATGTGCACATATTTTAGCGCTCGTATTTTGTGTTCCGTACATAGTGTTTGTGTTCGTGTGTTTGTGAATAATGTTCTACGACAATCTCAATTAACAGTGAGTGATGTGATTTTATTTTCATGTTTTTTGTATGTAAATTAATGTGACCGGATGATGGGGTAACCCGAAACCGCGGTCGTCACAAAACATAAACAAGGATTGGATGACAGCAGACAGGTAACTTATACCTACTTATTAAATTGTAATAATAAATTGTGTATGCATGCAGTAAAGTAAAAATATTTTAATTTTGTACAATGATATTTAATTCTTTTAAATGTGCGAAAATACAACAATACACATATTGTAAATAAGACATTTTTTTGTTTTTTTGCTGACATAAATTTGCTCTAATTAGCACGATTATAATGTACTTTAAAAAATATATATATTTCTCTTTAAATCTCTTTTGTAATTTTTAATTAACTATATAAAATATAGTAAATTTTAAGTAATAGACTATTACATTTTTATTTCAAATCTTTTTTATTAGTTAGTTAAGAGAAAATATATTATATTAATAGTTATTTAGTGAAAGATAGGTAACCATAAAGGCTAAGTGTGTTTTGTGGCACCATGAAACTTATTGAGGCATTTAAAATGAAAAGCAACAATAATTAATTGTTTCGTTATAATAAATAATTTAAATTCCATTGTGTTTTTAAAGTTTTAATATTCCTTTGTTGATGTGTTTCTTATGCAGTTTTGGGCAAATAGGGAAATAGATATAAGCAAGACATACTTCTATTCACTCTGGAGTCATAAGTTGTTCAAAATATTAAAAACAAGCCCTTTTTTATGTGCATGTCTGGTCAAAAAGTTGACACTAAGAAATTTTTTATCCTGTACAATATCTGCAGTCGTTTCGATAGGATTTTGTGTTTGAAATACTGTCTGGCATTCTCATTCTTTAAAACATGTGCATATTTAGTAATGTTTTGAACAATTTAGACTTCCTACAGAAAATAAATGTGTGTTTAATTTTGTTTATATTATCTTGATGTGCAATTCACAGGAAACTGCAATTAAAATAAGAGAAGAAATAGTTTAAAACGTAATTAGTAGACATATTACAAAATTTAATGAAATATCATATTTTTTACTAAGTAATTCATGTAAGGTTATCATTCTTCTTAAACATGATCTTCTTTAATCAATTCAGAAACTTTTTCTCCAATCATCATAGCAGCCGCTTGTGTATTACTACTAACAATTTCAGGAGTTATTGACAAATCTGCCACCCTGATATTGTTTATTCCATGTATTCGAAGACGAGAATCAACCACTGTAGTTGGGTCTGCCTCTGGTCCCATTCTGCAGGTGCCAACTTGATGGAATCCGCTCATTCCAAAGTACTGAATAACACATTTCCAATAAGCATTACTCGGATATCCTTTGCAATCCTGTAACGGGATTTCAACGAGTTTAGCTCCGATTGATTTCATGGCTTTAGTTTTGGTCAAATTTGATATAAATTCAATGCCTTTTAATAACACATCGTAATCTTCTTTTTGCGATAAGAATCCGGAAAATATTTTTGGATTAATTTTAGGATCAGAACTTTTTAATAAAACCTTACCTCGACTTTTTGGCCTCAATAACATTAAAGATAATAAAATATATGGAGATTTTGCATTAATATTTTCAAATAGTTTCAAATTTGTTTCATTGATTCCAAAACCTCCCATGAATCCTCTAATTGATGCTGAATCATTTTGAGCAAAATCGAAAGGAATAACTTGGATTTCTGGGTAATTGTTGGATGACGTATTGATGAATGCAAAATAGCTTCCTGAACCTATGTTGCTTAATAGTCCAGATGATTTAGTCAAAAAATCATAAATTTGATCGACTTGACTCTTTCTTGTCGGACTTCTTGATGCATTGTGAGTGACTAAAAGTCCGAAGAAAAAAAAATGATCTTGTAATTGTTCACCCACTTTAAGATTTTTTATTGTTTTTATTTTCATTTCATTTAAATGATTTTCAGGTCCGATTCCGGATAGCATAAGTAACTTTGGAGTGTTAATCGAACCAGCAGAAACAATCGCTTCTTTTCTGACTTTAACAAATTTGTTCTCTCCGAATTTATTTGTAAACTGTACAACTTGAGCTTTATTGTTCTGTATTATTATTTTTGTCACTTGAGAGTATTTAGAAATTTTTAAATTTAGTCTATTTTGTGCAGATGATAAAAATGCCTTTGCTGAACTGCATCGTCTGTTATTTCGTAGGGTTCCTTGAATTTTGAAAAATCCTCTTTGTTTATCAGCATTGACATCGGGGTAGTAGTTGTAGCCGAGTTCTTTCATACCTTTTTTCAATCTGTTTATCAAACCGCTTTCATCGATATAATCATAAGACTCTACTGATAAAAGGCCACCTTTACTGTGATACTTTTCGAAAGTAGGGCTTGACAGTATTTCTGGGTCTCGCATGTCTTCAGATTTTTTGAATAAAGGAAGAAGGTCTTTGTAAGACCATCCGGGATTATTAACAGCCCAGTTGTCATAATCTTTTGGGTTTCCTCTTATATATGCCATGTGATTTAAAACACTTGTACCTCCAAGAACTTTTCCTCTCGGCCAAGAATTCGTTCTGTTATTCAAACCTAAGAATATTTTTTTTTCTGGTTCTGTCTCGAATTGCCAATCTAATTCAGTATTCCAACTTAGAGACAGAAATCCAGGTACTTCTGTGGCAATTGTTGGATCGCCTCCTGCTTCTAGAACTAAAACCTTCCATTTACCATTCTCAGATAGTCTGTTTGCGACAACGGACCCTGCAGATCCACTTCCAATGATAACAAAATCAAATGTTTCATAGTTTTTTGGGTTGTAGTTCAGAAAGTTCACATTCCGCGTTAACTCACACTCAGCAGCAAGAACTTCTGTATTCAATTGTTGCATTAATAATGAACCGAAGTCTGTCTGATTGGTGACGCATTGGTTTAGTCTGAAACATTTAAGGTATTTCTATTAAATAAATAATGAATGTCTAATTTAAATTTAAGTACCAAACATTAGTCCTCCACGTAATTTCCTGTATCTTAGCTAGTTAAACTGTGGGTATGGTTTTACATGTCTGGGATTGTAACTAATTAGAACTACCGGTATGGGAAATCTCATGGCCTTAGCTTTTTAATAGGTTTAGTAAAAGGCAAAGGAGAGAGAAGCAGAAATACACAAAAACGCAAGAACTAAGTGTCTTCTGAGAAGGTGAAGGAATTGCAATAATCTCTCAGCATAAATAAATTTGCTTTTAATAAAATTATATTTAGTATTATAATTTTAAATAATCACTGACTTTTTGAAAATTACAGAAAAGGATCATTTGTTTACCTGTCTATGGCAGTAAAATTTGGCATTGTTATAAAGCGCAAAGTTTTTTATTCTAAAAATATTGTTTTTTCGATGTAGGAGGAATGCAACTTGAGCTCAAAGAAAAATAATTAATTTAAGAATTTCAAAATGCATTTTTGTAAACTTTTAGTTTATAGTTTTCAGGATGTGTGAAAATATTGCTACAACCCCCCCCCCCCCTCCCCCCCCCTCACCTTCTGAAAGTTCGTTAGCTAAAATTTTGGAAAAATCAATGGATTTAGAGATATTTATATACTTTTCATGACAATTATAGCACGTACAAAATGTTGTGAAAAATATGATTTCCATTAGTTTAGTCTATGGTCATTCTATGAGTTGGGAGGTGTCATCTCATTTCACTGCTCATCCACCAATCTATAATTTCTTCCTGTTAGGATTATTTGCATTGGTCAGATATGGCCAGTTTGATATTATTACATGTAGAAGTCTTCATGTTATTAATATAATTTAGTAAAACAGCTAGCCTTGTAGTGCCCGCATCTCCAATTTATTTAAAAGAGTTGTCTGATGTTTAGTACATCTAAAAGTTGAGCGTCTTTTGGATTTATGATGTGTTGTATTCATAACCTATAGAGATAGAATTAATTTGTAATCACATCCCCAAACTATTATTTCCTCCAAATGTCCCAATTATTTATTTCAATAACTAACCCAAATACTTCAAGTAAAAACATTTTTAGTTACTGAACAAACAAACTATGTGTATTTTTTAATTAGGATTTATAATAAAACTGATCAAATTGTTTATGAAGTACAACATTTAAACATAGGTTTGTTTTTGTTAATTGTTTGTTTTCTGTTTTATCAAAAGGTTACAATAGCATTCAAATTAGCCTACTAAAATAACAAAGCAGATTATTATAAATGGTTTATGTCCAATTAAAGGACTAACACATTACTTTCATGTTAACTATGTGTGTGTAGTCATTTAGACACGTGAAAGAAGGATGTCGATAAAATACTAAATCTACTCTGGGTGTAACTGGAAGCCACACATTAAAAAACTAAATTAAACCCAACTCTAGTTTTTTTCTCACAAACAGTAGGCTAATGTATAGTCCAATGAATAGAGGTGGTTTACCCTACAAAAGGTTCGGTAGTTCTGAATTGTTTATATGTTGTTTGGGACCATTAGGTAGTGATGAATCGTCATCCTAGCCCCATGGCAACTTTTGTTATAAAATCGTGATATTTTAGCACTATTTTTCGGTTTTTTGCCTATAATTTTTTTCCTCTGCATTTTCTCTTATACTATTATGGATATCCAATTGTAGAACACAAAATGTCCAACAAATTAGCTTCTTTACGTTTTTTTGTAAGACCAACGGTTACCGAGATATGGGCAGCGGAAAAGGGGTAAAATCTCAAGTTTTGCAAAATTGTAACTTTCTTACCACTTTCACTCACGAAAACTGAGTGAAAACCTCATTTTAGATAAATGTTGCTCGTATAAAAGTTATAGAGCATTTAATTATCTACAATATCCATAATACCTTAACCATTTTTTAACATCAAATTCTGAAGAGCGGGGGTAAATTTTAAGAAAGATGAAAGACGTAATTTTTGTAATTTTGGCCCAAGATTGTTATAGGGTTCATTCTTAACATTATTTATTTGTTTATGTGTTAAATGTCATATTAATCTATATATATAAAAGCCAAATACCACTCACTCACTCACTGACTGACTCACTCATCACAATTTCTCAAAAACTACCGAACGGATTGGAACGAAATTTGGTATGTAGCTTCTTCTAGGGCCATAGGTGCTCGCTAAGAAAGGGTTTTAAAAAATTCGAAATTTTAGGGCTGATTTGGGGGGTTCAAAGTTTTTAAATCACGATTTCTCCAAGACTACTTAACTGATTAGAATGAAATTTGGTATGTAGCTTCCTGTAGGGCCATAGATGCTCGCTAAGAAAGGGTTTAAAAAAATTCGAAATTTTAGGGGGGATTTGTGGGTTCAAAGTTTTTAAATCGCGATTTCTTAAACACTACTTAACAGATTTTAATTAAATTTGGTATGTAGCTTCCTCTAGGGCCATAGGTGCTCGCTAAGAAAGGGTTTTAAAAAATTCGAAATTTTAAGGGGATTTGTGGGTTCAAAGTTTTTAAATCACGATTTCTCCAACACTACTTAACGGACTGGAATGACATTTGGTATGTAGCTTCCTCTATTGCCATAGGTGCTCGCTAAGAAAGATTTTCGAAAAATTCGAAATTTTAATGGGGTTTAGGGGGTCAAAGTTACTAAAAAAACCACCGTACGGATTGGAATGAAATTTGATATCAAGCTTCCTCTAGGGCCCTAGGTGCTCGCTAAAAATTGTTTTAAAATATTTTTAAATTTTAAGGGGGTTTGGGGGGTCAAAGTTACTAAAAAAAACAACCGAACGTATTGGAATGAAATTTGATATCTAGCTTTCTCTAGGGCCCTAGGTGCTCGCTAAAAAATGTTTTCACGTAATTTTAAATTTTAGGGGGATTTGGGGATGGGTCGGTTATTAAAAAAAACCACTGGACGGATTGGAATAAAATTTTGTATGTAGTTTCCTCTAGGGCCAAAGGTGCTCGCTAAGAAATTTTTTTTTTTAAATTCAAAAATATAGGGGTTTTTGGGGGGTGAAAGTTACTGAAAATCCCCATGAGAAATACATAGTGTAATATATTTATTGATATATTTTTATTATTATTATACATTTAACTTTGATTTGTTCTATCCGTGCAAAGCCGGATCGGGCAGCTATCTATATATATAAAAGTTAAATACCACTGACTGTCTGACTGACTCAACTCATCACGATTTCTCAAAAACTACTGAACGGATTGCAATGAAACTTGGAATATAGCTTCCTCATATGTTATAGGTGCTCACTAAGAAATATTTTGGAAAAACTTTTGCGTTTAATCATATTATGAAAAAAAAAATACAAAATTAAACTTTTCTCTAAATTACAAAGGTGAAACGAGCTGAGGCTTCTTACATTCCTTCTTTTCAAATGTTTGGTGCTTATGGTATACAAAATAAGCAAACGGTTAATGTTTTTAGCTAAAAATCTTCCCTAAATATAAGATTTAAAAACTCATTAAAAAATTGGCGGCTGGCATTTCTCTTAGAGTTGCTTCTTTCAACTGATTAGATTTGAAATGTTTACAGTGTTTTCTTATATGTTACAATCCCTTTTTGTTTCAGTATTTACATAGACATGTTTATTCAATTTACGATAAGACTGTTGGAATTTGGACCGGTTACCTCTCCTCTCCACCCCTCCCCTGCCACTTATCTGTTGATACGCCCAGCTTGACCCGTCCCAGATTCAGTTCTGTTCCAGCCATTGCTTGCTCTGCTACGCTGACAAGAAATATTCTATCCTTATTCTGATTATATTATTCTTCTTTGTTGCTTTTGGATTCTGCTATTAGGCTTCATCCCGAGTATTGTCCTTTTCTAGGATTGCTATAGGGTTCCTTTTAGTTTTATTCCAAACGTTTGAACCTACCTACATTAGTTTAATCTTTCAATATATCACAAGAGTGTTTTCTAATTATTACCACAAACTTATTATTTATTTTAGTTATTTCATAAATCATTATATACAAGTTTTGTATATATGTGAGTTGGTTTCTTATTTCTTCAACTTAAACGCTTGCATATTTGTTTATTTTTTCCAGTTTTTTTATAATTTGCTACAACATTTTTATTTTAACAAATAATTGATTAGTTACTTTTAGTTAACTTTTTATAGGGTTTATTTGGTTTTTACTCTAAATGTCTGAAACATAATTTTTATTCTTTAAGTGGTATATTTTGCACCTCATTTATAATCAAAAAATACCCCTTTATTAGGTAGCTATTTTTAACCTGCTTCTCATAGGTCCTAATTTCAGTCTACAATGCCAGAGGTTGAACTTATTATTATTGACGGCATAGTTGTCCCCCACGACGTAATTCAGATCCCCGGGGATGGTGCGTGTCTGTTCTATTCCCTTTCTTACTCTATACATGGCTCCGTCTCGCACGCCGCTCAAGTGAGAGCTCAGATAGTGAATCACGTCAAGAATAACTGGCGGAGGCTCAAGCCATTCACCATGACGCCACAGATGGTACCCTACACCAAAAAGCCTCAGTACTTATCTGAAATGGCTAAGCCACATACATACGGTACATCCTGTGAACTAAGAGTAGCTGGAGAGATATTCCCTTATCATTTTGAGGTGTACCGCGGCGGCGCGCTTCTGGCTACGTACGGTGAAGATACACGGGCAGTAAAAAGGCTACGGTTTACGGGAGATTTCACGGCAGGACACTTTGATGTACTGATTCCTATGGTGCAACAAACACATACTGCTTTACCAGCACCCACAACCCCTGATAAAGTCATGGACTGCCATGCATCCGGTTCCTACTCTCTATCTACTCAACCTGAATATCATCCTAAGGCACAAACTCAATTTGCTCTTTCCACCGATTCTGACGAGTCCGTTCCTAAATTGCCTTCAATAGCTCCAGAAAGGAAAGGCAAGAAACGTAGGAAACGTTTCACTGACTCTATACGTAAAAAACAAGTGAGAGATGCTGTTTCTACATATGCACAAAATAACCCTGATGTCAACAGGAAGGCTGTTGATGAATATACGAAAGCTAACCCCAAGGTGCACAGGAAGGCTGTTGATAAATATACGAAAGCTAACCCCGAGGTGCACAGGAAGGCTGTTGATAAATATACGAAAACTAACCCCGAGGTGAACAGGAAGGCTGTTGATAAATATACGAAAGTTAACCCCGAGGTGAACAGGAAGGCTGTTGATAAATATACGAAAGCTAACCCCGAGGTGAACAGGATGGCTGTCAACAAGTACACAAAGAACAACCCTCAAAATAACAAAGCTGCAGTGATTAATTACAATGAGAAAAGGGCTCAAATTGCACTATTACCATGGACTGCTCTAAAACTTTCTGCCTTCAAGTATGACCCAAACACTGATTATGCCCAAACCAAAACTGTTGATATAGGTTCACAAGTAGTTTGTTCCTTTTGTCATGCTAAAAAATGGAAGGATGAGTCTCCCGGTATGTGCTGCAAAAATGGTAAAGTACAGCTTCCTTCTATCCAGCAGTACCCGGAACCTCTCCACAGCCTTCTAAATCACCAGCATCCTTTGTCCGAGCATTTCCTCACTAACATTCGGAAATATAATGGGTGTTTCCAAATGACATCCTTTGGGGCCAAGGAGGTGAGAGAGGGAAATTTTATGCCCACGTTTAAAGTTCAGGGCCAGGTATATCATAGAATAGGGAGCCTGATGCCAGAAATACAACACCAGCCCGCATTCTTACAAATATACTTCCTTGGCGATGGGAGCTATGAGCGAGACATAAGATGCAAAAATTTCCCTGGTGTTAACCCAGAGCTGGTGAAAGAGTTACAGGATATGCTCCACCATCACAACAAATATATTCAGGACTTCAAGACTGCTATGGAATCAGTTCCCAAAGATCAACTAGACTTTCAAGTAGTCATAAACGCTGACAGGAAACCAACGGACGCGCATAGAGGCCGCTTCAATGCCCCGACCACTAAGGAGGTTGCCATATTGATCGTTGGCCAAGAGTTTGAAAGAAGAGACATTGTTCTTCATAGCAGAGATAGCAGCTTAGTACGAATTAGTGAGACGCACCGTTCATACGATCCTCTTCAGTACCCTCTGATGTTCTGCCGTGGAGAAGATGGTTATTACACCGCCATCTCTCAGCATGACCCTAGCACCAAGGTACCTCTAAAAAAAACAGTGTCTGCTGCCGACTTTTACAGCTACAGCATAATGGAGCGCGATGGAAAGGAATCCTATATATTGCTGTTCCGCAACCTTCTCAACCAATTTTTGGTTAATATGTACGCCAAAATCGAAACTGAAAGGCTGAACTGGATTCGTTTCAATCAGAAAAAGTTAAGAAGTGAAGAGTACGCGCACTTGAAGGATGCCATTTCGAAGGCCGATGGCCAGTTGTTGGAGCTTGGTAAGATGGTAGTGTTGCCGTCGTCTTTTACCGGAGGACCCCGCTATATGCATGAGCGAACTCAAGATGCTTTGACATACGTTCGCCAGTTCGGACGGCCGGATCTGTTCATAACTTTTACGTGCAATCCTAAATGGACCGACATAACTCTGCTCCTAAAACAATATCAAAAACCGCATGACAGGCACGACATTATAGCGCGGGTTTTCCACTTAAAAGTGAAGAAGATCATGAAGCTCCTTACTCAGGGATGTGTCTTTGGCAACACCAGGTGTCATATGTATTCTGTGGAATGGCAGAAACGAGGCCTCCCACACGTTCACATTCTTCTGTGGCTGGAAGAAAAAATAAGGCCTGAATCGATTGACAAAGTAATAAGTGCTGAAATACCTGACCCACAACTCGACCCTGTCCTGCATCATATTGTCAAAACTACCATGATCCATGGCCCATGTGGATCTCTCAACCGGAACTCACTCTGCATGGCTGAAGGAATGTGCACCAAGAAATATCCTCGCCCTCTATTAAAGGAAACTCAAACCGGGGAGGATAGCTATCCTAAGTATCGCAGGCGGTCCCCTGCAGATGGTGGCTTCACTACCAACGTCAATGGTGCCGATATTGATAATCGCTGGGTGGTGCCTTACAACCCTGTTCTGTCTCGCACCTTCTCAGCCCACATTAATGTTGAGCTCTGTAACTCTGTTAAATCAATAAAGTACATCTGCAAGTATGTCAACAAGGGCTCTGATCAAGAATCGTTCACTGTTACAGAGTTAGATGAAGTGACGAGGTACGAGACAGGACGTTATATTAGTAGTTCTGAGGCAGCCTGGCGCATTCTATGCTTCCCAATACATGAAAGGTTTCCGCCAGTCATGCATCTTGCTGTACACCTTGAAAATGGCCAAAGGGTTTATTTTACGGAAGAAAATGTATTTGAAAGCATTAGGAATCCCCCCAAAACTACACTCACAGCATTTTTCGAACTGTGCAAAGTTGATAGTTTTGCAAAAACACTGTTGTATAATGAAGTTGCTTCATATTACGTTTGGAAAGGCAACACGTTTTGCAGGAGGAAACAAGGGAAGGCCGTGCCAGGCTATCCAGGAGTTAAGAAAGACTCCTACATGTTCTAGGTAGAGTTTACACAATTCACCCTGGCAACTCAGAATGCTTTTACTTACGACTCCTATTACACCAAATTCGTGGTCCTGTATCATTTACATCTTAGGAATGTGGCAGGGGTAGTGCACCCTACATTTCAAGCAGCTTGTCGAGCATTGGGCCTGCTGGAAGATGATGCACACTGGGACTGCACTTTGGCAGAAGCTTCCATCGCTGACTCTCCTCAAAAGATCCGCGAGCTATTCTCTGTTATGTTGGTATTTTGTCAACCTGGAGATCCCATAAAACTATGGGAAAATCACAGAGAATGTCTCGCGGAAGACCTGATAATACAAATTGAAAGAGAAAGCGGTGGTGCCCAGTTGGTTATGGAAGTTGTATATAATGATTGTCTGGTCCTTCTTGAAGACATAGTCATGGCCACGTCTGGCCATCCGCTCCAACATTACGGCCTTCCATCACCAATAAGAGAGCAGAGAGCTGTAGTAACCAACCGGATTTTTGCTAGGGAGTCAGCTTATAACACCCTTCATTTGTCCGAAGTAGTTACTAATAACATCATAAAACTTAATAAAGAACAGAAGAAAGCTTACGATGAGATCATGTACAGCATAGATTCACACTCTGGGGGTCTGTTTTTCCTAGATGCTCCTGGTGGCACCGGAAAAACATTTTTAATTAATTTGTTACTGGCCACTGTTAGGAGTACAGGAAACATTGCGATTGCAGTTGCTTCTTCTGGGATTGCTGCTACATTGCTTGATGGAGGCAAGACAGCTCACTCTGCCTTCAAGTTGCCTTTTAATTTTAATTGCTGTGAGTCTGCAATCTGTAACATCTCTAAGCAAAGTGAAATGGCTCAGGTTCTACGAAATACTAAACTTATTGTGTGGGACGAGTGCACGATGGCACACAAAGGAGCTGTTGAGGCACTAGACAGAACACTCCAGGACATACGGAACCATAACCAAATAATGGGTGGGGTGACTGTGCTTCTGGCTGGTGACTTCAGACAGACCTTACCTGTGGTATCGCGGGGCACACGAGCGGATGAGGTGAAGGCCTGTCTCAAGTCATCAATCTTATGGCCCAAAGTTAAAGTCCTGTCCTTAAAAATGAATATGCGATTTCATCTTCAGGGTGACTTGAGAGCAGAGGAGTTTTCAAAGTTACTTCTAAATATTGGTGATGGCAAGTTGGAGGAAAAGGAAGGAAAAATAAACATACCTGACAACCTTTGCTCTGTGGTGGAAGATCTTATTAGCTTAATTGACCAAGTATATCCCGATATTTGTCAAACCCAAAGTCACGATGCTTCTTGGCTAAAAGAGAGAGCTATTCTCACTCCAACCAATGACTCAGAAATTTCTATAAACCTGAATTTATTGGAGAAGCTCTCAACTGAGAAAATAAAATATGAGTCTGTGGACTCAGTGGTGGATGTTGAAGATGCTGTACACTATCCTGTGGAGTTTTTGCACACCCTCAATCCACCAGGATTACCACCTCATATCCTTCTCCTTAAGATCGGTGCTCCAATAATGCTGTTGCGTAACCTTAATCCTCCAAAACTGTGCAATGGGACAAGATTGCAGGTGACAGCTCTGTTCAGGCACGTCATTGAAGCGACAATATTCACAGGCATTGGCCAGGGAGAAACTGTTTTCATCCCTCGCATTCCTCTCATCCCTACTGATTACCAAGTTCAATTTAAACGGCTGCAGTTCCCAATTGCACTTTGCTACGCTATGACTATTAACAAGGCACAGGGACAGAGTTTGAAAGTAGCTGGCATAGATCTGCGGAGTGACTGTTTCTCTCATGGACAGTTGTACGTTGCGTGCTCCAGAGTCAGTTCTCCGGACAGCTTGGTAATCCTTCAGCCTGAGCGGAAAACCAGGAATTTAGTTTACAGAGAGGTCCTAACAATTGAGTAGGGTGGAAGAATCTGCGGGATAAATTAGATAGAAAAAAAGCCTTGACTGTTGATAAAGCGGAAGTTGAAACCTACCATAATATCCTATATGCTCTCAACATTGCCAATGTAATTAAGTGAAAGTCAAACTTAGTAAAAACTTTAAATTAAAACGATATTTTTAAAGCTTTTTCGTGTTAGATAGTAGTTTACAGGAATACCATTTTCAGTGCTTTCCTAAATAGCGTAGTCGTTTTTTTCATGACCACAGTAGGATACGCACGGGTATTCAACGAACACTTAAAAAGAATACAATTATTACGGTAAAAAGACTGAAAATACTAACCACCATGGGCAACGCCGTACGGGTCAGCTAGTCTCTTAATAAGTGTAACTGTGAGAAGTGTGTTTTTTGTGTATTCGTTCTGATGATGCCTGAAAATGAAAAGGTGAAACAGCTGTAAGTGATATAAAGACTTCTAAAAGGATTGCTAAGGCAAGTACGGTATAAATAATAATATTAAGTTATTATGGTCCATATAATTCTAATTACTTCTGAACTCTTTTTTTTATTTTACATTTTTCCTTAACACTATCTATTCTGCATATTAATTTAACTTAATTTCTAATTTTATAAAATATGTTGTCCCTACATCCGAATGACCAAGTGAACATAATGTTGGTCTTATACATTTAAGCTGGCAACTGCGACTTAATTCAGTGTTAATAATTAATTCATGTTAGTTGTTCCTACTGATAGATGATTGATTTAATTAATTATTTGAGTTTAATTGTAGCTTTATCACAGTTTTATTTTAAAGTTTAATTTATATGCAAATACGCTTACTATCCAGACTTGACTAGGAATTAACTTTTCATGTTTATTTTCTATTTAGTTGAGTTCTAGGCTTATATAGGTTTGAGATTAGTTTTAGTTAACGCGTTACAATGATTGCATTTGATGAAATTATCTAATTTGGTTATTATTTTGTATATAAACTAATTCTAGGAATTCCCTTTACTCATTTTCATAGTGCTAATTTTATCTTAAATGCAATGGTCAATTTCAAATTAAATATGCCCTTTCCCAGAGTGTCAGTGAATAAATTTTGACTGTTAATATTTCTAATGTGTATAAATAAGTAGATGTATATTGGTAATGTGTTATGTTATCAACCTGTAGCATAACAAAAGTAGGGTTGATGCAATATCGGGAAGTTTCCGATATTCTATATTGATATCGATATCAAGCTCTAATATCGATATCACGATATTATCGAAACAAAATATCGATATTGGCAATATCAAATAATATCGATATTATTTTTTTAACATGTAAAATATATAGACTAGTAATATGGTAGGCCTAATTATTTACTTACAGTAGGAAATGTATGTGAAGAAGCGATTCGTGCAGGTAGGGATGTGAGTGTGGAAGGGAGGAGGTATGTTATGTGTGGCGGGGTGGGGGATTTGACTGCTGAGTACACTACTACCCAGTCTGTTTTTTACGGCCGGAGCGCGGCTCATGGCTTACTGTGTCAGTGACACTATTTGTGGAATTTCAAAATTACATGTTTATTAAACTTATTACTACATCTTAAATTACATTACAATGTATTAATTAAGTAACATTAGAATACCGGTACCTTAAGTTAGAATAGATTTTAATTAAGATAAGGTTAGAATAGATTAATTAAGGGTCGGCTCTAGCTGTCGGCCATGTTGGCTGACACTCAATATAACCAATGTTAAATTAAAATCCAAATTTTTCCTTTATTTTTTTTTCGGATAACATGAACGATATGTCATTTTAAAGCTATGGCCAAAACTAAGAAAACATTTTGTTTAATATTTTTTTATGTTGTCACTATTAATTATAGCGAAAAACTACCAAGCCATTCGCATGAAGAATTTCGTCCCCAAGAGTTTGGTATTTAAAAAAAAATGCTATTTGAACAATTGCAAATGGATTTAAGCTGAGCATTGTCCGTGTAACCTACCGCCACTATAGTGTGATATCAAATATTTTTGTACGTTGTAACTATTAATTATAGCGAAAAATTACCAAGCCATTCGGATGAAGAATTTTGTCCCCAAGAGTTTGGTATTTAAAAAAAACCCCTATTTGAACAATTGCGGGTTTTAAATGGATTTAGGATGAGCAATGTCCGCGTAACCTACCGCCGCTATGCTGGAGTCGCAGTTGCTTTCTGTTTTACTAGAGCTGACCCTTAAGAATACGTATTAGCTGACTGTTATTAGCTATATTATTTTTCAAGAAATAGCATGCTATAAAAATATTGTTGACTATACCTCGTGTACTGAGTTGCATGTTTTCAGCTCTTACATTTCCAGATTTTTCATAGCGCACATTATTTAAACTAGTTTTTTCCTTTAGTATTAGTTTTAAATTACAAAATTTGTTTAAATAAGTAAAATTTATTCAGTTTCTGCTCTTTTGAGTGGTACTATTTTTATTATAATAAATTTTTTTTTTCTATTTCGCCAATTGGCAGGCTTGGAAACTTTCCATGCAGCCTCACACTACTCTATTGACTATCTTAATTTTTCCGGATAATTTTTTCTTTTCGTTCCTGTGGTTACCTAATTTTTTTTGGAGTATATCTAACACATACACATTAATAATGTTAATTTTTAGCTCTTGGTTATTTACAATCTACTGTTTTTTTTGTTAGTTGGGTATTTTGTATTGGTTACATTACTATCTGTCCTATTTGTTTCTGTTTGTATCTAAATGTGTCTTGTTAGTCACATTAAAGAGTGATATGTATATATATGACGTATGAATTGATTGGATTTTTAGGAGATATGTGTTGGGTATGTATCTTCTTAGCCTGGGATCCATCAGGCTCACCTATCCCGAAAGGAATGGACCACGGTTAAGAGAATCCCAGAATGGATAAACATTCATATGTTTTGTGTTTACAATTTGATTATTTACTATAATCTTAGATAATTATTTATTTTATAAAACCCTTTTTATTTTATATAGGAATTGGTTGATTTCTTTATAAAAATACCTATGTCAGTTTTCCCTAATATATTTTTTAGGTCTGCTCTGTCTAAATTATTGTTTAGTTTGGTTTTTTTAAGGAATTGGTCTCTCGCGTGGGAATATTTCGGGCATTCCAAAATCACGTGATCTATTGTTTCTATGCTACCCATGTTACAGTTTAAACGTAATGGTGTGAAATATAATTTTATCGTGTGTAACCTGCTATTGACTTTTACATGCCCTATTCTTAATCTGCATAAATTAATAATTTCCCATCTACTCATATTACTATCCTTATACCAGGGATATTGCGTGTATTCCTTAAGGACACTTTTGTACCAGTTGGCTTTACTAGATTCGTTTAATTGTTTGATAAAGGTTTTTTTATGTGTTTTTTCCTGTATGATTTAAAATCATCTGTTGGAACTTGTAGCTCCATTGTATTTATACCACTTAATATTGCTTCTTTAATATTTACTAATATCGATAATATCGCAGCATCCCAATACAAAAGATAATTACTATTTGAATACTTTAAATCTAATTTACTGCACGTTTTTATAATAATGTTATTTATATTTTTGTGATCTTTTATACATCGCAATTAAAACATTCAAAACATATTTACCCATTTATAGCAGTCCATGCTAAAAACAAAATGTATAAAATGAATAACATCTCTTGTAAGTTTTTAGCTTCGAAACTGTAAAACTACTGAATAAAATTCTGCTTCAAGGCTATGTGTAAGTATTTACTGTGCTGTATTAAATATGTACATGAAGTCAACAAAGAAATTATAGAGAGATAATTAAGAACAATAAAATTAAGGTTCAAGGACATTTTTTACTTTAAATAAATAATTCTATTTTATAATTATGAGAACTGATAACTATTGATAAGTATTTCAATGCAGTAGTTTATTAGTGAAAATACTTATTACCAGCGTAAGAACTTTGAATGAAATTTTATGATAAATTGTACAGTACAAAATTTCGAACGTAAACAATTTTAAAGAGTGTAAAATAAATTAAGGAATTTTATTAAATACTGTAAAAGCTGATATAACTTGTGTTAACATAAGCAACTCTTCCCAATCTTTGCCAGGAAATCATTTCCGAGTTCAGTTCCAAGAGACCATATAGAAGAAACATTTCGACATCATTAAAATTTATATTTAGAATGTATTTTATTCTCTCAAAATAATATACATATGCATGTTTACATAAAAAGTAAATATACACAATTTAATATAATTAAAGTAACAAACTATAATATAAAATAATACAATGTTGTTTATTTAATTTTTATGATGCTTCCATAAAATATAAAATAAACCAAATTACCTTAAGAGGATACAAATTTGCAACCTCTATGGTAAGCCAGTTTTGAGGTTACAAAGCAACTATAATAATAATAAGCCAAAAAGAGTAAAAATAGTTTATAGGGAGCAATTAAATTTAAAAATAAATTTAAGAAATAATAAGTCTAACATTCAAAATAGTTTAATCAAATAAAAGAGCACTGTGGCGACAAAATCACACTGATTTAAATAAAAACCCAAACCACAAAACAAGGAACAATAACAATAACTAAACAACTAAATTGTAAGTTATGTTTAATACGTTACCCTTATGTACATTTCGATGACATGGTCATCATCCTCAAAGGGTTTTAACACTCAGTATGGGGAGGAGTGGGGGGAGGGCGGGTATATGTAGAACCGGTAAGGGGAGGAGTGGGGGAGGGCGGGTATATATAGAACCGGTATGGGGAGGAGTGGGGGAGGGAGGGTATATATATAGAACCGGTATGGGGAGGAGTGGGGGGAGGGCGGGTATATATAGCTCTGTAATATTGTATGTATACTTTAGTAGTATACATACAATATACATAACTTACAATTTAGTTGTTTAGTTATTGTTTTTGTTCCTTGTTTTCTGGTTCGGGTTTTTATTTAAATCAGTGTGATTAAAAATAGTATACATTAAAACCAACGCAAACCTATTAAACTTACCTAAAGCTTACCGGTATTATTTTTCAAATGATTCATATTAATTATTAACAGTTCGTTTCTCTCTCTTTCTAACACAGACATACACAAAGAAAACAAAACACATTTACAAATCAACTAGCGAAAAAAGACTCCCGAGGTCGGCTGAAAATGTCTTAAAATGAATCTCCAGAAATAGGTAATCTATCAATCGTATCATATACAAAAATAATATTTCTATAATTTTCTTTCGTTTAAAGAATGCACTAAATTCAGCTCGGTAGATCTTTAGACATAGGTATCAATAGAGTTTTTAATAAATAAAAAACAAACTCAAAAAGTCTCATTATAAAATAAACCGATGAAATAAAAATGGCAATTCATAAGTTTTTCATAATACTGTAATGACATTTACTTTCATTTAAAAAACCGCATGAAAATCGGTTACATAGATCCCTAGAAATAATCTAATTATCTAGAACCAAAAAACCTCAAAATGTGTCAAAAGTATAAGAATGAAGTACAAATTACTTTTCATAACTTTTTAATAACAGGGCCTAATAACAAAAGCCTCTTTTTTCTTCAGTAAATCGGTGGTAGATCAGAAATATGCAGTATAAGGGCTTTAATCTAAAAAACCCTAAAAAGTAAATTTATGAGTGTACCGATAAAATACGAATTACTTTTCATAACTTTTCCATAATAATGACAATATTCCTTTTAATTTAAAATAAACACCAATAAAGTTGGCCAGCTGGATTTCCAGAAATAGGTATAAAATCCTAAAACCAACAAAGCTAAAAAAGTGTCCTTATAAAATGTACTGATGAAATAAAAACGGCATTTAACATTTTCTTTCATTTAAAACAAACCATACTAAAATCGACGAGGAAGATCTCCAGAAATATTTTATTAATAGGGTTTTAACCTAAAACAAAAAAGCTAGAAAGTGCCTTTGTAAAATACCGATGAAACAAAAATTTCATTCTTAATTTTTTATAATAATGACTACATTTTCTTACATTTAAATCAAACCGGGCCATCGACCAGGTTGATCTCTAGAAATATGTATCAAATCAATAGGGTTTTAACCTAAAACTCAAAATGTGTCCTTATAAATGTACTGATGAAATAACAATGTTATATTTAACATTTTCTTTCATTTAAAACAAACTACACTAAAATCAAACAGGTAGATCTCGAGAACTAGGTATCAATAGGGTCTTAAATTAAAACAAAAACAAAACTCAAAAAATGCCCTTAAAAATATAGGTCTACCCATGAAGTAAAAACGACATTTCCTAATTTGTTTATAATAATGACAACATATTCTTTCATTTAATTCAAACCGCACCAAGTAATATCGACCAAGTAGATCTCCAGAAATAGGAACAGTACAAATGACGCGCCAAAACTTTTCCTTTGTAATATTTGTATATGACATTCTAGAACATCATTACCATACTATTTAAATGTCTACATTCTAAAATGATATTTTATAATGTTGAAATCATAAATAACTGACTCCTTTTTATTTAACAAAACTCTATGTTTAATCGATATATTTTTGGTTACTTATTTTTAGTACAAAATTTCTCTTATGAGAATACAACTTAAAATGGAATTATCTTTATAATTTTATATTATCTCCTCTTTATGTATTTAACAAAAAATTAATATTGACATATAAATTATTAACTTCCCGCTACCAATAAAGGGAAGTTATTGATTTCGGTCCGATTTTCGAAAGTCGAGTTTTCATTAAATCTCCACGTTTTGAGGTCCCAGGAAGCCATTCTGACTATTCCCGCCGAGGTGTCCGACCGTGTGTGTGTGTGTGTGTGTGTGGATGTATGTGTGTAAATAAATTTTTGTCGTACAGTTTCTCAAAAACGAATCAACCGATTGAATTCTACGACATGTCATTCGAAAGGGTGTATCAAAACTTAGATCTGATTAGATTTGCGAGTTAATCCATCGAGCCAATCCGAAGAAATTTAAAAAAATAACCTAAATTTTTTTTGGAATTTTTATGTTTTTTAAAAATAACTTTAAAGCGTGCGAAAAAATCATAATAAAACCATGTATACATTTTTTGTGCTTAAAAAACTGCGTCGACTGCTTTTTTGAAAATGAAAATCGAACGACGCATTCAAAAGTTATCGTTGTTTAAAAATTCACAAATTTTCGTTTTTTGGTATTTTTTGAACATATCTTCCAGATTTCTCAACCAATCAATATAAACCTGTACATTTTCTTTTTGTGCTTTAAAAACTGCGTAGAATGCTTTTTTAAAAATGAAAATTGAACGACGCATTCAAAAGTTATCGTTGTTTAAAAATTCACAAATTTTCGTTTTTTGGTATTTTTGGTATTTTTTTAAACATATCTTCCAGATTTCTCAACCAATCAATATAAACCTGTACATTTTCTTTTTGTGCTTTAAAAACTGCGTAGAATGCTTTTTTAAAAATGAAAATCGAACCACGCATTCAAAAGTTATCGTTGTTTAAATATTCACAAATTTTCGTTTTTTGGTATTTTAACAAAAAAACTCATTTTAAGCGTTTAAAATTCAAACTAAGCGGGAAGTTCTAGGGTTGGCCTGCACGGTCAACCAATTTCCAGATTTTTATTCAAACAAAACTCTTTCTCTCGGGTTAAAGAATCCCTGGCTGTTAAATAGGCAATATTTTAAAGCTATACTTAAAAATTATATTACAAACTTAATTATTAAAATTAATTTCTATTTTGTTCCAAAGTTCAAATGTTCAGAAAAACTATGTCCAATTGGTTTAATTTGAATTTATATAGAAGTCTATTCACTTTTACTGGTTCAAAACTATTTATAACCCTGGGTATAGATATCAGAATTGACTGGATATTACCTTAATGTTGGTGACTGTCTTTTAAAAACTGTTCATTGGTTGTACCATTTAAAATAACATTATTCTGCAAGGTAAGAACAATATGTTCACTATTCCTTTATATTTTTTATGAAATTTGATTAAAACTGGCAAATACGTCTGTACTTGGTGAATACTACATTAGAATTGCTACAAGGAACCCACAAAATTTAGATATGGCGCTCTAACAATACTATACTATGCTATATTATTACTATACTCGTGTTGAATATCCTATTTACAACAGGCAGTACTTCTCGAGAAACTTCCACTTTATTTTCCAAAATATGTTTCACTGTTGTTCAATTTTAGATTTTACGTATTTTATATTGTTTATTAATATATCCAACTTCGAAATACTTATAACTGTTTCTTTTAAACTTGAAAATGTCCATTTTAATATCTTATATGCACAATGTACGTTTGTCGATGTCATTTGCGATTATATCGATTCGCCGCTGTTTTTTTTTTTTCAACTAAATAATCGATCCCTCCGTACTCTGTATTTTACTTTCAGTTCCAGTTAACACTTCGTTGTTTGGTTATGTTGATAAGGTTTTCTTAATTTTCTAACATTGATTATTATTTAAATTATACACAATGCTTTTAAATCAATTCTTAATATTATTTACACAAAACATGATTGAATTTACATCGTAAGAACAATGAAAACGTTCTTAACACTTTACTTTAGGCTTGTAAATAAAATTTGTTTGTATTATTTATTTGTTTTAAAAAGAAAAGGTAAGTTTAGTTTAATTTAGCTTTAACTGTTTATAATATGGGCATTTATTGTTATTTAATTATTATTTTAAAATTCCGAAATATTTAAATATTCATTTATATGAATCCTTATCCAAAATACGAATTTTGAGGTTATATTTACTTTCTAGGCTATATCTTTGAATCTCATATTATTTTTATTGTTCTTTTAAATCTCAGCCAGGACTCTTTATCTATGAAATGCTATTATATCTACCCTTCAATTGTATCAAAATGTTACAATTCCTTAAACAGTTTAAATTACCATTTTAAAATAATAATAATGTAACGAAAACTGATGTTTTTGGCAACTTGTAAGGTATTCGGTGGCTCAACCTTTATAAATATCTATGAAAAAGTACGCTAAAGCATATAAATATGTTATATATTTTTTTAACTCGAGAGCTTGAATAGAATACATCCAGGACAATGGTATATGATAGCAATATGCAAATACATCATGTTTGAATGTAATTGAGGCAGCTAATCAGTAGCCAGAAATTAAGTAGATTTATATTTGTCTTTATTAATATTAAGTAGTCAAGGTTAGTAATTTTATTTACTAAATTTAAAATGTTAAATTATACTGTTAAAGGAGTTGTTTATTAAGGAGTTGTTGATTACATAATGCTTTGTTTGAATGTTGAAAACTTGAAACTATTATTATTATCCCAGCTGATCAACATTTGTATATATCCCCCCCCCCCCCTGTATTTATTCACTACAAGCTACTTTCTTTGTTGATGTTTAAGCCTGTACTTTTATTATGATCTGTTTAATTTTGTTTCAATGAAAAATGGGATTAGATAAAATAGTGTGTAAAAGTTTCTTTACTGCACCAGGTACACCTAACTAAACATCTTGGTAATCCTTTGCCTGGTGCTGTGAAAATGCCTGTTACAAAACTTGATACATAAATATTTATTATTTAACAGTAAAGGTTTCATAAATTTGCATTGCCTTTTGAGTGGCCTGGGGTGTACCTGTTCTCAAAATTTAGAAAAATGTATATTAAAAATACAAGATGAGATAATTTAACCTTTAAATAAAATTGATTGTGGTAATACTGTAAAATCACTTTAATTTGATCCTAATCCTGGAAATGTAATTAGATTTTAAGAGATGCAGGTAATCAATTACAAACAGAAAATACTCAAGTCACAATGTTATGCTCACAAAAAATTTTATATTGTAAAAATTGTAAGATGTAAAAATTGGCTCTTATGCCTTAAAATATTAAGTAAGCTGTGTCATTGATTAGCCATGGCTTCCCAAAGGCCAGATGTGCCACTGCCTCTGAGAATCCCGTGATCAAAAAAATTAAATAGTGTGCTTAAGACCACACGTTGGAAGTGATAACTTCTATGACCAATTTATATTTTTTTGTCCGTACTAATATTAGAGGAGGAGGAATAAGGATAAAATAATTTAAAACATTAATGACTTTGCTGACTTTGGTATTTAATATACATATAACACAAATATCATATATATATATATACATACATACTATATCTCGAGCGGTGACGGTCGCGAGTTTGATGCTTTTTCCTCTCCCAATAAGAAGTGCTATGTAGTATATTCGCGTTGCGTACATACATATATATATATATATATATATATAATACATACTATATCTCGAGTGGTAACGGTCGCGAATTCAATGCTTTTTCCCCAAGCAAAAAGTGCCCAACGCCGCTAAAGAAGTTTTCACTTCAAAAAAATTATTTTCAAAAGATTGCCACATATAATGAGCCTTATGAATAAAAAGAAGCAAAACCTTTTATTTGCATTTTTTAAAGCAAATCCTTCTACTTATATGATTAAAAATATAAAGCAATACTTTTTACTTCGAGGTAAGAGCAAATCCTTGTTTGGTTGATCTATATACTTCAAAAGTAGCAAATGGATATGAATAAAACTTATCTGTTACTTCAAATGTAAAGCAAATCCTTCAGAACTGATGCATCTAGTCAGTCGCCGAATTATCAGTGAAGTAAAAGGTTGTGTTTGTTTTTGCCATCATGGCAGATTTAATTCAAGTGTGATGTGTTAAACATTACAAACCTCGTTTTTCTCCATTACCAGGAGATTTCAAGAGCTTGTATAGGTTTGAAGAAGAAAATGTGACTCGTAAAATGCACAGTATTGACGTCATCTGTGCAAAGTTTCTCATAAAGCTCCATAAGCTTCTAATGGAGCCTTATGCAAAAATTGAATAACTTTAAAAATATTTAACCGATTTTAATAAAATTTGAACCACACATAGAAAACATATCTATAACAATTTTAAAAAATCAGGTTGTTTCAACAAATTTTAATACCTTTACTGATTAGGCCTATAAAAATTACTATTTCAAATTCGACAAATGGTGAACAAAGTTTTTTTTTTATTTTGTATTGGGGTACTTGACATTTATTTTAATTATGTAAGGAGTTATGAACATAATAAGTTATAGAGAATTTTATTGTGAATCCAAATCTTTTTTAATATTTAAAACCGAATATATACATCAAAAGATATATACACATTTAAAAAAATGTATTGTACAATTTTGTTTACAAAGTGTACGTATTCGATAAGTACTAAAAATTTAATAATAATAATTTATAAATAAAATAATTTGTCGTATCTTGATGATTTTTTCACAGAATGTGTAATAATATACTCTGTTAATACGACTGCAATCAATAATAAACTGCTGATTTTCATTTTCTTTTACATGTCAACTGTTTCATCCATTTACTTCCAGATTGAAGGATTTGCTCACACGTAAAAGATAAGTGTTATTCATGTGTAAGGAAGGAAATGCTTTTACTCCTAACTTTTGGTTGAAACAAAACCTTTTACTTCTAACTTTTACTTTAAAGCATTAGCTTCACTTTTATTCATAAGGCTTAATGTCACATTGCAATTGCATCATCTTATCTATTTTTTCAGTTTACTTGAATTCTTAAATGGTGCGATAGTGCTTACGACAGAACTGTAAGCGTCAATATCAATCCAAGACAAAACACTGTTCAAGGCCTGTACAATTATACTTTTCTATCAAAGAAAATCTTTAAATGATTACTTTTAAACTAAGGATAGTGAAGAAATGTTTAGCTCTCAGCACTCGACCGCTTACTTTGTTGAGTCAATTTCTAGACTTGCTTTTCACCCACTCGTTTTGTCTATTCTAAAAACAAATTCATCATCACATTACAAATTGGCTCGGCTTCTTTTCTGCCTTCTCAGAACTCCATTCATTTGTATAATATACTCCTTGTCTAAGTAACCGACTGCATAACAAAATCATACGCAATAGAAATGAATCACATACGTTGCCTGCTTTATAATGTAATTTAGGTATTTTAATAAAAAATTTAATATTTTATTTTTCCATTTGTGAAAAAAATAAACACGTTACAAAGTCACAAATATTAATTTTACTCAAAAGGGTCTTTTTTTAAACTAGTGTGTGCTATTGAAATGTACAAAAAGAGCTCCTCATTTAGTTTGCAATTTGTTGATAGTTTGCTCTTCCACTTTCTGTGTCATAAAATGTACCCCAAACCTTTTCACTTAAATAACTTGATACTATTCAACTGAAGTTATTAGCGAATTTCCATAGGAAAAATGAGCTATTGCAGTGGCCCTTATGGTGAGACCCAAGGTCGGGAGTAGCAAATGAGCACTGATCATGGTCCCCAGAACATGTTTTGGGGTGTCAAAAAAATGCATATACAGTATATATATGTATATATGTGTTCGCACTCTAGCGGCCGCATTTTAAGTCCGGTCCAAATTTACTACACGTGTTGGTAGTCTGTGTGACTCGGACGAGTTCGTTAACCAAAAAAAATCCAACAACCGGAAGTATGTTTTTTGACCGGAAGTAACTATTTTTTGAGATTTTGACTAGGAGAATGAAATTTTTTAGGGTTTTTTCTGAAAATGTAAATGTAGGATGTTATTCTGCACATTTTCTTTTTTTACGCAACCTTATATATAGCTCGCTTGGTTCCCCCAAAATCGACTAAATACCATAAAAGTACCTGGTTCGAAGCCAAGTGGTGCAAATTTGCGAGGCCACTAGGCGTAAACTAATTCTACTAATATATTGCGTACACACAGACAGCTGTTCAACGCCTTCGTGAGTAGACCTATTTCCCAAATTGTTGGTTGAAACCCTAAAACATAGGCATATAAACTTAATTTTGGAAATTTGCTCAACTCACGTCAGCGGTCCAGCTGCGTGGTCGAATTATTTATGAAGCTACAATTCATCCAAGTCCTTGCTTTATTTAAAACCTTAAACTTATTTTATGGCTCATTCGATTGGATTTGAATAGCTATTTTATTTACTCCCAATAATATGTATTGATTAAAATCAATAACTTTAATTATTGATCTACTTACAGTTTGCAGGTCGTGAGTACAAGGGTAGGAGGAATTCCTGAAGTACTACCACCCGATCTAATCCACCTGACTGAGCCTAATGTCCAGTGTGAGTATTTTGTTAAATTTTATATATAAAGTATGATATAACTGGTCATCAAGCTTTACTGAGTCTGCTCCAAATTTTGTGAAAATCCGCTATTGATTAAAAGTAGTAAAAAAAAAAAAACAATTTCTGTTGTTTTTAACTAGTATTTTATAGAAACACCTAAATCAGTTACAAATTTACAGAAATCTATTGATATGGTCAGTCTCAGAATATCCATTTAGTTGTAGAATAACTGCAATTTTTTACATTTTTCTAACTTCAGCTGTTTAAAATAAAATTTAAAACATTAAATACAGCAGTACTTATTCATACCAAGATCACTAAGAAGTACAAACTCCATCGACTCAAAAATGGAGCATTTTTAAGTGACATTTTTTCAATCTAGATGTTTACTCTTTTTTTTTACTGTCAAAAAAACAGTATGGTTATTATTGCCAGCAATAGCACAGAGCTTACAAAGCTCCTAAATATCATACCAACAGTAAAACCAGATAACAAAAATAAAATATGGACAAACTTAATAAATAACAATCAATTGTTGCAGCTATGTATAAAAATTATAATAGAAATGAAAACTATTTCAAATCTACAGATATATCAGATTTTAAAATTTTGTTAAAAATAATCAGGTCTGGTTTTATTCCTGAGATATGGATTTTTCATTTTTATATCCATCTATGTTTTGACAGTATAAAACAAACATTGTGGTTTTTATTTATCAATGACTAAAATGGGTGAATTGGTTCTCTATTGTATACCATTTTCTTTTTAGAAAAATCTCCTACAAAGAAACATGTTCGACTGGTGATAGTAGATATTAATCGTAGACAAGTCCGTTTTGAAAAGGACACTTTAATTCACATCCTAGTGTCGCCATTGCATTGTGCCTGGTGTCTTGTGTCCTTTGTGAGTTAGTGTAAAGTGAATGTGTTTGGTGATTTGTGTGAGTTATTTATAATTATTGTGAACTAGGGGAACCCCCTGCGTGCTCCGCACGCCAATCCTGTTGAAATCTTCTATACACATAATCATGTTATGTTTTCTTTATAATAAAGGTGTAGGATTAATAATAACCCCAAAGTTAAGATGGTAAATATTGTTAAATGTTCAAATCAAATTATTTTGTTTATTTTATAACAGCAGTTATAATAAAGGTTAAAAGAACCAGCAAGGCTCAGGTCTACACTTTAATAAAAACTTAAAGGTTTTTAATATTTTGAAATATTAAATAATATAAATTTGTTTAATCTTTTAAATTTCCTTTGATAATTTATATTTCAATTAATTTGCCTTCACTGAAATACTTATATGTTCTTATAATAGCTTATCATAAAGAATAAATACTCACTTTCTTTAAATAATAACAATAAAAATCTTTAATTATTCAATAATTATAATTAACAATTTATATTTGAAATATTGTCTGTAATCCCTTCACTGAGTGTTCATATAGTTTATATGGGATTATCAATTAAGAATTATTTGTATTTGGATTTATAATTCTACAACAAAAGTTCAATTAGACTCTCACATACTACAAACTCTTTAAACAAATAAATTATATATGGCTTGCTCAGATATTATTAATGTTATAATTATTAATTTGATCTCGGGCTAGGGGTTTCGGCCGGATCCATCTACATTTATTTAAATATTAAGGTTAGTTATAAATTATATATATATATCTTAGACTAATTATTACTTATTTAAATTTAATGAGAACATAGAATAATGATGATTTTAGAAAGAAAGTTCGAAAGTCTTAATATTAATTGTTTGTTGCACAAAATTTCCACTATAAAGGTTTTTATGTGAATTTGGTTTCTTTGAATAAGGTTATAAAGTCAGATATGTTTGTATTAAAATGGTTTTATCTCACCCAAATTTGTTATCTTGATTATCATAAGGATGTATCACTGTTTTAAGGTATTTCACTGCAAGATATAGCATAGATATTCGGCACAAAATATGTACATCGATACTGTTCAATGGTTATTTCTGCACTAAAATTAAATTGTACTTTTTAGACCATTGTTCTCCACGGGGTTCACATATAATCTCGCCACCAAAATCTCTGTCCCAGCTGATTTACATATGTATAAAATGGATACAATATCTGATGATTGAACATGATTTATGATATGATACTTATATTTTTTTTTTTTATTTTTTTTTTATTCTATCTAATTATTCTTTAGTTTTAAATTATTTTTTAAGAAACAAACTCTTATTTTATGCCTGAATTATTAATTTGAATGTAGCGGCTCGTAATGTCGTCAGCCAATCAGAAGTTTGCTGGAGGCGGGGCTATTTTCGTGTGTCGATTGAATTAGCGAAATTTCGTAGATCCGTCCTCTTTACATGCTTCGCGTTTAAATAAATGAATTTTTATTAAAATTGTGAAATGTACGTTTGAAAGATAATTTAGTTCTACAGTCCACAAGATGTATCAATATTTTAGGATAATTTACTTTCATGTTTTATTCGTGTCGAATCGGTTGGGTTGTAATGTTGATTTTCTTATCCAGTGTCGTGTATGTCACTTGTTTCTTTAGTTATTTCTTTAATGGTTTTGGTTTATGTTTCGGGCCTCTTGTGATAAATGGTAAACATATTATAGTTCCTATAGGCCAGATTTTCTTTTATCAATTCTCTTTCGTATATTTACTATTAATTTTTTTTTCACATGGGACTTTATAATATTCTTATATTTCTAATGCTAAATTGAGTTGTCGAGTATCGTGGATATATCGCGTTGGCGCTCTGGATTTCGTGTAGGCCGAGATTAGTTTAATTAATAATTTACAACATAAATACTGAACTGTTTCAAAACCTAACCTAAAATTTAGAAATACAAATAATTGCTTCAAAGTTTGAAATCAGCTGTTAATGGAGCAAACAGCTGTTTTATCTGTTGTGTTATTCAATTGGTTGCTATCGTAATAAATGTAAATACATGCATTGGTTCATCTGTCTAGGCCTAACCTAAGATTTTTTTCCGAAAATTTACAAATATTGAAGTAAAAATGTTTTTATCAAAATCAGTTATAGCCTATGTTACTCAGGGATAGTGTAGCTTTTTATTAGTAAAACTATTTTTTCAATTGGTTCAGTAGTTGCATAGATTACCCCCTACATACAAACAAACAAATTTTACCTTTTTATAATATTAGTATAGATTAGTGAGTTTTGTATTGTGAAATGAAGTAATGTATTTAATTATAATGCAATTGGGAAAGAGTTGAAATATAATTAAATATAGGCCTTTGTAAACAGAAGCCATATCCTAAACAGCATTTTTTTTATTTCATGATTATTACAGTGTTATAAAGCATTTTCTGTACATTTTATAAAACTATTTTATTATTTACAATACTTATTAATTATTATATATTCATAAAATATAATAATAGCTTATATTTACTTCATTATGATACATTCTATAGAGTTTTCAATAAGTAGGCTTATATACGATTTACGCTAATGACCGAAGGTACTTGGTACAACTTCATTTTAATGAAAAAAACAAACACAATTTTTAGTTTATTCTACAAAATTTTTTGAGTCTTGTCGGCAATGGTTTCACCAGTGACTTCATATACACAAGGCCTGTGATAAGCTGCCTTGTAAATGCCGTCACTATCAAAACAATGGTTGGCAAGACCCAATAAATTTTGTAGAATTAGCTAAAAATTGGGTTTGTTTTTTCATTGAGTAGGCCTATAGGTAATTTATTGCATATTGCTCATTTTTATTATTTTTCTCCTAAAATTTCTTTTAGGAAGTAAAACATTTTTTTATAGTTTCATGTAAAGAACTTTTTTTCTACACTTTGTATATTTTGGTTTTATAACTAAACAAGTTTTAGTATTTTTCAAAATCCTTACTTTGAAAACTTTGATTTATCATTTTAGTTTTTTTTTCTGTTCAAAACGTACAAAAGTTAAAGACAGTTTATTTAACTTAAGTATTTAATCTTCATAACAATGTTCTCTGTATTTTCCTAAGCAAGAAAATATATAATAGTGTACACTTTACTTGAATATGATACGTTCTATAGAGTTTTTAATGTTTTTTTTCCCCTCATTTTTGTTATTATACCTCAATCATTTTTTTTAGAAAGTAAAAAATATTTTTATTGTTTCATGTAAAGAAACTTTTTTCTACAATATAAATATTTTCGATTTAGATAAAAAATTTTGTTGTATTTTTCCAAAAGTCCTACTTTTAAAACTTTTATTTACCAACTTAGTTTTTTCCGTTAGAGAAAAAAGGTTAGAGAAGTACTTTCCTGAACAATAAAATGTATAATGTTATATACTTTACTCATAGGCATAGCCTACATTTTATAGTTGTTAGCCAAATTTTTGTTTAAATGATAATGTATATGAGCAGTAAAAAAGTGGCCGAAAGGTAAATCTATGAATTTAACTTTTCAGACAAATATTTAATGAAACAATTCCTAAAGTAGATATTTGATTCAATAAAGATAATTTTGTTAGCTCCAATGATCTTGGAAAAAGAATCAAAGATCCTGATTTTGATGATTGCAATTTTGACTTTATTTAATAAGTTTTAAATAATGCAATATGGTATAAAGATTATGTTTTTTAATCTAAAATAAATGTAATTAAGTTGTTCTCCCTCTTAAAGTACATTTTTCACATTCTATTCATAAAACCTGTGAATGAATTCAGCATTAAATAAACGGTATCAGTTAACTAACACAAACTTTCTCCCAACTTACTGTAGTCAAAATAATATTGTTTTCAATCATTTTATTTATTACTTTTTAGAACAAAACAAAAAAATAATATTCTACCTACGTCAATCGTATAAAAAAATTATTTTCCTAGGCGGGATTCGATCGCGCGACCTTTGAATTACTGGCCGTGATCGCTACCATGGTGCTACCAAGTGCGGCCGCCGCCGCGATGCTAGATTGACAACATAAACTTGTTTATTTTTAAACATTTCCCCATAATTATAAAACGCCGAAGTTTTGATAAAAGCGGGTGGTGTCATTTTGTTTGGCATCTTAAGCACTATAAATACTGAAAATTTGATCAAAATCGTTAGAGCCGTTTTTGAGAAATTTGCATTTTTGTCGTTTTTTATGGGTTTTTAGGGGTAAATTACCCTTAAAAATTAAAAATTCCAAAAAATGAAAAAAACGCCTGGAGATATTAGGGTTTAGTACCTACATACCAAATTTCATGAAAATCGGGCCAATAGTGTCCTCTCTGGTCGTGTATACATACTGACAGACAGACACCACTCTAAAAACACTTTTTTGGGTTCAGGGAGCACCAAAACAAAAAATTCCACTAAAAATATTTTTGGGTTCAGGGAGCACCAACACAGATAATTGCACTAAACCATTTTTTGGGGTTCTGGGAGCACCAAAACAGATAATTCAACTGAAAATTCAAATTCGAACATTTTTACGAAAACAATACTTTCTCCATATACTACGTTTAGGGTGGAGAAAGTAAAAATGCATAGAAAATTGCATACCACTCAAAAAGTTTACACAAATTTTGTGTTCGATAAAATTGCTTCTCAAAACATGCGAAAACTACTTCTATATTTGAGGGCTCATCGTATTTCCGTCACTGTCAAACCATGTATTACCTGTACTAATTACCAATTTTAATAGATTTTACTACTGTTCCAGCTTTATTGGATGGACTAGAATGTGCATTGAGCAATGTTTACAAAGATCAAGCTGTAGATCCTTTTAAATGTCATGCTAAAGTATGTTCATTATACAATTGGCATAATGTCACTGAACGAACTGAGCAGGTCTACAATCGAGTTGCAACTGAACCAAAGAAAAGTATTGGGCAGCAGTTAAGAAGGTAAGCAAATTTATGTTTTGGGAGTATTTTGCCATTCTTTGCTATTATTTTATTCCTTTGTTGAAATAATAAAAAAGTAAATCTAAACACGGGCCTAGAAACTCCTTCTAATATCTTATCTTGTAATACATGTGAGTTTCAGGGTTTTTAAACATCAAAATAGTAGTATAACGTAAAAAGGGTCATAAGGTAAATTTTGGACATTAGCCTAATTTAAAAGATTTAGTTATTTCATAATATTAATGAACATAGAAATTCAAAGGGAAATGCAGACATTAATTGATGATTCAGAATAAATCTTACATAATATTAACTTCATATTTAATTTCAGTCTTGTTTAAATATTTAAATTATGTTTCATGATGTGTCAAAATATGAAAAACAATTAAAAGGTATTGGAGAGTTTGAAGCTTTGGTCCGCTAAGTTTTTAGACAGTGATAAATAAATATTGAAAGATTATTTCAGACATCGTAAGAACTGAACTTGATATGTAATGTTGGAAGCCTGTGTGATTCATCTATGTGCAGAGACAGAAAATTTGACCTGAGATGTCTATACCGATCATTAATACTGCAGGGAGACTTCCCATTGGTGTCCCCTGGAGAACAACTTCCCATTGGTGTCCACTGGAAAACATCACGTGATTATTACGTCATACAAGAAAGGACGCGAAGAAGAAGGAACCTTTGTTCCCACTTGCATTAGTGATCTAGTACAGAGCAGATCTGTTTGCAGTTGGTCCTGCAAAATGTTTTAACAAGTGCTTATTTGCGGTAGTTAAAGTGCAACTACCGTTTAAATATGTTTAAAGAAGAGTAAAGACAGTGCCGAATATCGTACGATAACTACAATGTGAAATTTGTTCGTAATTTGCCTCAAAAGTAATAATTTTGGAAGTATGAATAATGGCGTGGCGTCCTTTATGCATCGTTACATAAAGATTGTGCAACGAATGTCTCAGTGAACTAAAATCAACGTGGATAGAGTGCGACGAATAAAAGAGTTATGGGGTTTTCTATTTTAAAATTGAATCAAATTGTGTTGTAAGTTTTCTCTTTTATAAATTCATTTTTTTTTAAGTGCACTATAAAACAAAGAATCGTAAGTAGTAAATTAATTTAACCAAGTCTGCATTTGAATATTTTATCAATATAAGTTGTTGTATGTTTAAGATGAAATTATTAATAATAAATGTGTGTGTTTGAGTGTCTGATTGCGATAATTGAGATGATGATTTGCCAATTTGACTTAATTATCTATTTGTGTGTTTTTGCAATTTAAAATGATACAGTAAAGTATTAATGCCAACTACTATGACTTTTTAATTTGAGTTTTTATCCTTTCCAGAAGTACTTTATGGTAACGAACCTTGTTTTAGTTATAAATTCAGTTTTAGTTTTTCTTTGTGTGTGAAATAAAATGGCGGCAGTCTTTGGTGAAAGAGGCGGTTTGGAGCCAAAGCTACCATGTGATTAACATGGCGGCTATGGTTCTGGACGAGTCCATTGGTAATCAGAGAACTGTAGTCACAGATGAGACAGTTTTATGTGTAACAGATATTTCAATGATCAACTGTTGAGTAACAGATATGATCAAAACATAACCTAACTTCAATTTTGGGGTTATGTTTGTTTGTTTTCATTGGGATTAAGGTGTTGTAATATTTTAAAATGATAATTTAATTAAATAAATAAGTAAATGGATTGAAGATAGGAAATAATAAATAATTGTTACACAGTAAAGGTATTTTTTTTATTTTAAAAATAACTTAGAAATATTTTTGTCAAAATTAAATTTTTATTTTTCATTTTTTTTTTATTTTCTATTAATAAATTGTTTGTAAACGGCTTGCACGGTGGCAGCACGTTACAATCTAACATTATCCCTTGCTTTGATAATTCGTACATTGAGTTTCCACAATCTGAACTATACTTTTATTTTTGCTAAAAGTCCCCAAACAACTTTTAAAGAGCTTTGGACAAAGCTGTTGAAAGAGATTTTCTTGTGTGCAGTAAAAGAAACTATAGATTCTACCAAGGCCAGAATAAAACTAGGCCTAGAAGTCACAGTACGGAAAGTGGTGGACACAGAAGAAGCTGCCATTCTAGGAAACATGGAACTAAAATAAATATACAAAATTACATGTTTTTAATATTTATTTCATAATAAAAAATTATATTAAGTTATTTGGGCGATTTGGTTTTGAAGTCTTCAATTTTATTTTTATGATGTAATTTACAATAGAGTAATTTAAAATACAAACAGACGAAAAAGTAAGCCCTGTAGACCTATGTTTATACTGTGAAATATGTTTGTCTCGATCCCAGGAACAAATCCACAAAAGGGGACCAGAGAGTTCGGGGACACCCTGTATATAACAAAATGATACAATATTTTTAGCATTAAAAAAGTTATAGTGATTTGTCGCTAAAGAAAAATATATTTCTACCTCCTTGGTCGGATTATGAACTCAACCGAAATTTTACATCTATATATTTCATCTAATGACTAATGAGTCTGAAAGTAATTTGTGCAAAATTACTGCAGATATCGTGTATAAGCGGATTTCAGAATAGCGGAACTCTGCTGTAATATAAAAGCACATAATGTTAACATAACAGACTGAACATGTTTTATTTTTAAAACAAAACAAAACTATAATGTTGCAACAGTTATTTTAATCATTTGTAAAAGTCTAATATAAACAAGGCCGTCATCGAGAACTGTAAATGAACCATGTATGTAAATTATTCAATAAAACTGTTTCTGGAGCCATCCAAAAACAATGAATATTATTGTAGAAATACTTTAAAAAATTTATGTTCTAGCATTGTAGAAATTTATTTAAAATCTTATGAGTTTTTTTTTAGTTTTGTTCTAAATTACATTTGTAGTGATTTAGTTGGAGCTTTTAGAAGCAGTGTGTTCAATTGCCATACATAACATGGCTTTGGGATTGGAATTGAGGTTTTGTTTTTAAGATTTATATTGGATGCAGTTGCAAACATCAATAGCAATAATATCTATATATCGATGGTCCACTTTTTGGCCAAAATGAGATATTTATAACATTGTAAAGGTGGAGTATAGCTCTTTCTTCCTGCACAAACATTGTATGTCCGTTCCAAATAATAATAATTGTGGCAGTTTTTAAAAAAATATCGATTTCGAACAAGACAGCTTTTGTTTGTGCACACTTATTGTAAGTCCTGTATGTCCTCAGTTTTCACAGCCATCACTTGTCGAAGCTTCAGCTTAGAAATAACTTCATGCTTGTGTGCACACTTATTGTATGTCAGGACTTACAATTATATCTGAGCACATTAATATAACCAATTCCATTACATGCACATTATGCAGTATGTCCACAAGTCACTTAAATTACTTTTGCACAAATATAGTATGTCTCCTTTGTAACATTTTAAAGTAACTGAGAGGGTTAGAATAAATTGAATATATAAAATTAAGGATAAAGAAGTCTGGCTGGAAAATTAAAAGAACTGTGGATAGTAAGTTTCACATATTAACCTCAAAATTACGTTTTTATACAAGATAACCTAAATCAATAAATTCAAACAACTTCGGGAGTTCGACCTATTAAATAATTAAAATAAACACTAAAATTCATAAACAATAACATCTAAGTTAAAAGTAAACTTACCTTTTCCAAAATATTAAACAAACTGAGTAAAATTATCATAGCCTATGTTTGACAAGTAAGAACATTTTCACAGTTCTTAACGATAAAAATTCATTCATGTTTTACCATAAGAAATATTAGAAACTAAGTAAAATCATTGTAAATTAGTTATTAGTTTAACCATAGTGTTAGGGATTTCAAAACAAATGTGTGTAAATATAATGTGAACAAGACAGGTTAGCAATGCTAACGGGTTAATATATTTTCTTTTCGGTAATCGCAACCAAGCAGCGGAACAGCTGTGTGGAAATTATCAAGTGTGAGAATACAAGTGTATGTTTATATAAAATAAATGAATTGGATATTTTAAGTGAATAAAACAATATTAACATTTAAAAAGGTGTTTAAACATTCCTATTTACAATTAGGAAAGTGAAAATAGACAATTGCATTAAAATAAATACGACCAAGTATGTTTTTAAAAAAACTATTACAACCACGACATGCCATGTTCGGCTAAATAGCGCAAACGAAAATCGAAGGCAGTTTTCAATTGTTAAGGAGGGAGTTACAAAATATTTTCGTCAAAAATAATTACTCTGATTTTAGTCTTGATCCAGTGCAGACGTATTTGAAAAATATTAAAAAATTTATATTCCCAAGAGTAGTAAAGTACAAGAAATTAAATAGTACAAGTAACTTGGAGGAAGAAACGAAATTATAAGTCCCAGGGAAGTGGGAACTTAAAACAATACCGGTAGTAAATTTCAAGGAAAACAGTTTCTAGGCAAGAGACCATATTGAATGTAATACCTGACCTAAAATATATCCATTTTCTAAAACACTGCATCCAAATTAAAACTGCAAAATCAACATAAACTTTATAAATCTAGATCGAACTTTTCACACACTTTGGACTTTTAATATTTTAGTTTTATTAATTTTATAAATTAGTTTAGTATTTCATGTATGTTAGTTGTAAGTGGTAAATTTGAGATTGCTTATTTAACAGCCAGGGATTCTTTAACCCGAGATAGAGAGTCTTATTTAAAAAAAAAATAATATAAAATATATTCATTGTGCTCTGAAGCAAATATAAAATTAAAGAAATTGTAAAATAAAAAAACCATAAACGAGTTAGTACTTATTTCTTCAGCTAAGTAGTAGTAGGTTTAAAATTAACAGTAATTTTATCATAAATTGAACAAAAAAGAAGTTTTACTAATATTATAATTTGATGCCCAACAAATGGGACATTTTGAAAATAGAACATTGAAGTTATACCTTATTGTAAATTATTTCATTAAAGTTGGCAGCACTAATACAAATTAGCTTAAAAGTGTTACAGTTGCCTATAAAATATTATCTAATGCATACCTACATTTATAAGCCATTGAGTATTTTAGAGAATTTTGGAATTTTTTCCCACAACTTAGAAATCTTCTTTTTGCGTTTTCCGAACGTTTACATAAATGGACATACAATTATTGTGTTTTTAGCCTCAATATCTAATTCCGTAAGCCCAAATTTTACAATGAAATTGTGAGCGAATGTGGGGAGGTGGTAGAAAGCTGGAAGAGGTTTCATTTTAATGGTCTGGACATGAAATTTTGGGGGAAAATATTAATTTTTCTTAATTGTGTAGCGAAAATTTGTTCCGAATAAAATAATTCCCATTTAAATAACATGGGATTATATAGGCGTAAATCAGGTGATTTTAGTGTTAAAAACTAGTGACTGTATGTAAATTGGAAAATTCAGCTATCATAACAACATGCAGTTTTGTGATGTTTTTGTTATTGTATCTGTGTTTTCGTTGTCGTTGTGCATATTATACTCACAAATTTCAAACAATAACTTAAAAGTATAGTAACTTATAAAACTAATAATTTATTCAATAAATTACTAGAATATATAGGGGCTATTGCCCCTACAGGCCACTACTGTAATAACTGTACATGATTATATTTCTGAATGTATAACAATAAATTATATTTTATTTTTCAGTTACATAAAAAGTGAAGTATTACCATTTCTTTTAGTCATCTCTCTAATGTATCTAATGTTAAGGATATTGGACTGGCTGGTGCCTAGACAGGTACGCTGTTATTTGGTTATTTTTCATGCTGAAAACACTTCTATTACATATATTTCAAAACCATTAAATTTATTTTAATAATCAGTTCAGATTGTTAATAATTGTAATTAAGTAACAAATTATAGTTTACAATGTTATTTTTAAATTTTGAACCACTGAAACTGTACGAAATATAAATATGTATGAAATTTTTGATGTATTTTATTATTGCAAAAAGGAGATACGATGTGTCTAATAAAAGTTTTTCTTATATACCAGGTGTCAAAAAACCCCCCCCCCCCCCCCCCATATTATTTTTTGTATTAATGGAAATAGACAGATTTGCCAAAAATGGAGTTTTTTAGTGTATCGTAAATTTCAAACCCTCCCCCACAAATGGGATATTTTTGGGATGAGAACCCCTATTGAGTGACATCCCATTTTAAAGGTCTTGATAAAAGAAGAAGATTGGCGCAAACCGAAGGTCTGTATGTTGACTCTATCCAACATAATGGCCAATCAAAGTTATAATTTTTCCCCATTTAAAAAATAACATCAAAATGTTAAAGATGATACATCTGTTATTTTTTTACAAGTGTTTCATCCAGTAGGTCACTCAAACACTCATATTGAGTGATTTTTGTTTGGTCGAATTTCACTGTTTCTACGATTTAAAATACTAATTTTGCAAAAAAAAATTCTTAGTGTGCAACTTGACCCTATAAGAATATATTTTCTTCAAATTTTCATCAAGTAGTTTTTACATCAATCCTTCAGTCAGTCAGTCAGTATACAGGGTGAATCAGACCACCTGTGCGCAATGTAAAGCACATCATTGAAAAGGTCTTAAAAAAACAAACATTTTTTGTATTTAAAGTTTGACTTTATCTCTAACCGTTTTAAAGAAATGGCGCCTCGGAAACTTATTTTGCACACGGGTTGTCTGATTTACCCGGTATATATGTAGATAGTTTGGCAATTACCAGGCATTTGAGAATTAGTAGTTCACCATCCCGCATCTCCCCTTTACCATGTTGTAATTTAACAACAATTGTACCTGTATAACCTGTTGTAATATGCAATCTGAACATCGAATAGCTTTTAAAACACCTGTTAAAATTAATTATTGCAATATTATTTTGCTTATGTATTATTATAATATTTATGAAGGTATCATTGAATTAGTTGGATTTTTATATTTGTAGTGTAGTTGCTTTCGTTTAAGATTGCCAATTATTATAATTAGTATTGATTTACCTGAAAGTGGAACTTACTTTAGGTTAAAATAAACTGTTTTAATTGTTTAATTGTTTTACTAATGAATGAAGGTAAGAAACTTTTATAAGATAGTCAGTGTACATTTTAAATGATTTAATTTTAAAGCTCATTCTAATTTCAAGTGTTTATTTCAGGACATTGACATAGCAAAATCTTATAGACCAATTACCCAAAAACCTCAAAAGAAGACTGAAAAGGCTGTGATCAAATCAAAACATCAGTAGGGTTTAATAAATAGTATTTCATTTTTGCATTTTTTTTAATATATAACTGTGTCTATACATTTCCATTTAAATGTAATTTAGTTTTAAATATTCACGAAAGAAATAATACGTACATATTACTTCAAACATAAATATATTGCTTTGATTTCAGTTCTAAACTCCTTATAATTAGTTAGTAGAAAAAGATCTCAGGTTCTCAAAGCATATGGACCTTGTCCGGAAATACTAGGGGTAATCATTCTTTATGTGGGAGCCCAATGTATAAATGTTAATCTTGGTTGTTGTACCTAACAATTCATGTTAAAATGATGCAAAACAAAAAAGATCATTTCGTTTTATTATTTCTAATAGAAACATAATATTTTGTAAAAATATACTCTTTTAAGTTGTATTTAATGTTATACAATTAAGTAAATTTCTCAAAACACTAATAATTCATTGTGGATCCACATAGTAATGCAAACCCGATATTTATTTTACGAAGAGGGTACAAAAACATTAAAATATATGCCTTTAACAAAACGTTTTCTAAATTTGAAAATAATAATAGTTATTTTTGTATCTAGGGTGTCGAAGTTGAGTTTGTTGCACGAAATAAACATTAAGTTTATTGAGGGTAAACTTAGCACCCGTAATACACACAATGTTTTTCCTACACCTAAATTTTAAATTAGTGTTTTAGTTTTTAAAAAGATCTGTTTTACTAAACAAAACGTGTTTACAGAGGTAAGCCCCACACCAATCAAAAATTTCAGAACATAGCGTGGTAAAGTAAAACAAAGAGGTACAATTACTTGACGCTGAACATATGTAGTTTATTACAATATGAAATCTAGAGCACCGGATATGCTTATAAATAACTTTTTAATATGCGACTTACCGCCAGCAATCCTTTTATTTAAAGTTTTACCTTCAATACATACATATGTAGTTTAGTTTGTCAACTGCTGTGAGTGTGCAAAAACGCACTTTGTTAAGTAACTGAAGGAAAAATATTATATAAAAATTAAATTATATTTGTAACTTTCTGCATTTAGTTTGGTGTTTCATTACAATTATACATGGTAAAATAGCACAAATTCAGCTAGAACATAATATTATATTTAAATATAGGTAATTTTTGTTTAAACTTTATATATAAAAACCATACCAGAATATTATTACCATATTCAAATTAGATGAAAACCAACTAACATTCATTCATTTTTATTAAAACAAATGTAATACAGTATAATAAATAACAAACTGGATGTTTATTTATAATTATCCTGAAAACATTCTTGAAATATTAATTTACCAATCCGACTTGTTCGTAAGTCTTAAAAATCTTGAACAGTGCTGAACAATATGCTGCTAATCGTAAGTCCAGACCTAGACCAAATTCTTCAGATGTTTCCAATAATTCCTGATTCAGCACAGAAATTTTATGTGTAAGTTAAAAGTTATAGATACAGATGGCTAGAGTTTCTAGATAATTAGTAGAGTTGCATTAGTAATTAATTGCTCATTAATAGAATAGCTAAATATGTAGAGTGCGGCAATTTTATTTGCAGCAAAGGACTGCTTTTTTTTAACTATGAGTTTTCAATTTTTCACTTCAAAGCGTTATGAGGATGAATAAAAAATGGGGCATAGTTATGTAATACAACATTTAAATAGATCGTAAATTTAGTCCCAATAAATGTTGGACTAAATGAAAGTAGATAACACCTCAATGTACCTCTATTATTCATTAAGGTACTGAAAATCTATTAGGGGTAGTGATGTGGGCCGGGCATACGCCCAGTGGGCTGGTCGTTTAAAAATGGGCATATGCCCGGGCATTTGCCCAAAGCGATTTTAAGCGCCCAAAAACTGGGTGTTTATAAAAAAATTTGTTTAAGGCAGTTTTAACTATTATATTTCATGTTTTAATTATTATAGTTCATGTTTTTAATCTTTAACTGCCTTCAGTGCTTAGTTGTGTTCTTAAAATTAACATTTTAAGGGAGGGGGTCATTATCAAGAGATAAGTTGACAAACAACTTAAACCATTAAAATAAACCCCTAAAACAAGTATATAACACACTTTTGTTTACCAATGTATTTTCTTATTTATTAAAATTTAAGTCTGCTTTTAGTTTTATATATTATAGTCTGCATTTTTTTATCTTTACATATTTAAGTTAATAAAATTTATTTGTTTTGCTTCTTTGATTTATTTATATATATATAAATACAATTCACTAAATTTTGATTACTAGATCTTGCCTCTCTTATCTTACTAGACCCTTCATTCTTTGTTTCTACATTATATGAATTTACTTGTCCCATCATACTTCTCTATCACATGGATTGCATGTGTCACAGAAATATGTTACAAATTTAAAATACTGTACAATCGCTTTGGGATATCAAATATCAACAATGTTATTTAGCCTCACACATAGAAAAAACAGTAATAGTTTCTTCAAGAGAACTATTATGAATTAAATAAACACTCACACGGTTTGGTGTAATAACAGTAAAGAGCACTCACAACAATTAACAAAGAATAATATAGATAGTCAAATGTTTTAAATCTTAGACGGACATTGGGAATAAAATAGGGAAAAAGACATTCTGTTGGATTTTTTTGCACTAATATGGGATGTGACTGACAATGCTCACTACGTTCTCCCCTGAGGAATGTGTCTTTTAGAATATAAATCTAGAATAAACAGCAGTATAAAGAAAAGGGTTTTCTATTGCAAAATGTAAGATCTTTTCAAAAAATAAGTTGTATTGGATATCAGAGATCTGGTGGCCTACAGTTCAGTATAGCAATAAGAAATAATTAATTAGGTTTATTAGCCTTTAACTGGATAAAAGCCCGGGCGCTTGTGGATTTTGGGCGTTTATCTGGGCATATGCCCTGGGCATTTGCCCCAACATTTAAACGCCCGGGCGTTTTACATCACTAATTAGGGGTTTAATGGGCTTGGATTTTTCAATTTTGGTCCGTAGTAGGAGAAGGGCAAACATAAATATTAAATGTATGATCAAGTAATCTGTCATTTTACTTTAATAATAATGTACAAAGAATGTAAACAATAGTTACACAAATTAGTTTTAGAAAGATGTATACGCAATTAATTTACACTTACCTTATTTTATATTTATACTTTAATAAAAATTGTTTAATATTATATACCCAATAAAAAATCAACTATAGGATGGTGTAAAAAATTAGCATATGAATGTAATGACTCATAACTGAACGCCGTATTCTCCAGACTGAAGAAAATTTTACTTTGATCATAATAACTGAGGGGTGAGAACGTGTCACTACCATGGGAAGAACTTCTACGAAAGACAGAACCTGGCACAGAGTATATATACATACAGTAAAAAAACAAAGTATGGTCCCATTAACCCATTAGTTCCCAAGGTTTGAAAATAAAACTAATTTGATGTTATTAGTGCATTTCATTACTAAATATACATTCAAATAACTGTTTAGTTAGTTAACAAAAATACAAGTTTTTATTTTATTCTTAAAAAAAAATGTTGCGTATACGCAACATTGGGATTATAGCAACATTATTTTTTTGTGTGGAATAGTTCAAAACAGTTAGCGTCAAGATGCACTTGACACTTAGGACACATGTATATTGTGTTGCTTTGGCATTGTCTACATCTTCTTCTTGCCTTATTTTTCTCCTCTACTATCACGTGGCCGACTTTATCAAACCGAATATCCATGGGTAATGCACTTTTAGATGGTCGTCCATAATTTGGACTTGAAGGAACGTTTATATAATCACTTGGTCCCGCTATATCTCCTCCTTGAATGTCATCCATTTTCATAAGAGTAACTGCTATGTAAGATTTAAATTCTAACTGTGGCAATTTTGATTTGTTTGCCAAATTGTATATTTTTCAAGAATTTACAATAACACTGTCAATCAAATTTACAAAGAGGGGCCACCACCACTTTTTTCCTTTTACGTTTATTCTGTAGTTGGATATTTCATTATCATGTAAATCTACACCTCCCATGTGCTGATTATACTCAGCTACAACTTTTGGCTGAGGAATTGAATTGTCCTTTTTTTCTTTTCTGTTGTATTGTATTGCCCCTACTAGAGGTTCAACTATTGTACTATAGAGGTTGTACAGTTATTGGTTGCAACTGTCACCACAGAATTGTCGTTCCAACTAACTAACAAAATTTTTTGTTCATTTTCAAATGAAAAATCGTAAGTACCGCGATTATTTTTCTTTATAGTTTTCACAGTTTCCATTGTGCTTTTACAAGTACGGTTTTCCCGAATTGTCCCAGTAGCGTAAAACCCCTTTTCGTTCAGCAAACAAAAAAACTTGTACGAAGAGAAGAAGTTGTCAAAAAATATGCGATGAGCTGATGGTTTCTGAACAACTGACAATAGTTCAAGTACAACGTTTTCTCCCAGACCCAATTCGTTTTCATAACTGGTGGTTTTTCCACCATAAGGTATGAATTTGTACAAGTAACCATTGGAACTACATAGACACCATAGATTGAAACCGAACCTAATTGGTTTTCCCCTGATATACATCTTACAACTATGTCGTCCAAAATATGGCACCATTTCCTCACCGATAGACAGATTGTGAGAGAATACTCCAAATTGCATGTTCTTTTTATTTATCAAATCAAAAAGAGGTCTTAGTTTTGAAAATCTGTCGCTTTTATCAAGTTGATTATTATCTGAAAAATGTATGTTTTGCTTTATAGAATCGAATCTGTTCCTACTCATACAATTTCTAACTAACGTTACTCCTTTGTCCTCATCTTTTGACCAATAAATAAATTGTATAATTTACTTACTGTAGTTCAATATTTTCCAAAACTGCGCTTCACTAATCAACAGTCAACAATTATCTTTTATTACTAAAGGTATTACTAAATTATTTACTAAAATAAATATAACTGATCTTTCACTCTGGATAGTCACACTAGAGCGACCTACAAGAAACTAAATAATTACTGTCCCTTCCCATTTGCCAGAAGATGGCGCGACCTATTGGCGCTTTCTGCCTGGGAATCCCAACGTTGCGTAAACGCAACAATAATAAAACAGGTCAGACATGCAAAAACTATAAACTCTTTTCCAAATATTATGTTATATCTTCTTTAGTAAAGATCAGGTCAATATAAATTGATAACTTAGAAATTCCCATTGTATTGTGCATTGGACAAATAAATAAACAAAAATACGGGGGAAGAAATCCAAAATTTCGCCATAGTTCTACTTTTTTACAAAAGACACTTTTTGATTTTATCAAAATTTTTCATACAAAACATTATTCTTTGTTATGTTTTGAATAACTTGTAACAGTAAAAACGTTATTTTATTCAATGACATATTTTTTAAAAAATTATCATAAAAATGTTTCGTTTACGCAACGTTGTGAACTAATGTGTTAACAATTTTGAGTGATCCTACTATCAAGGGTTTGACTATTTGAATAAGCTCAAGAATAAATAAACATTTTCATCAATTACCTCTCCTGCTTTTTGCATTGTATAGCCCAAAGCAGCCTGAACAATAGTCTTTTCTTGTGAACAATGTATCCGATCTTCCATTTCTTTGTTTGGTTTTATCTCCACATCTTGACCAATGCCTTTCTTAATTGATTCTGAAATTGACTCTGAAAAACAATGAAAAGCCGCGATAATTAAAAATCATAGAAACTGGAACTTAAAATCACAACGAATAAAATCAAATTTTGTGTAATGCAGAAAAAAACAGTTACTAAAAACTTACTATAATCGTTTAAAGAAAATATTTTTCTATAAATTATACGGCTTGTTTGTAATTATTATAGTTTTATGAATGCATTGGAAACTAAGCAAGTGAAATGACTGGTAAAATAATTATGGAAGTCAATTTACTCTAAATATAAAGAAAGCAATTATTTATTTAGAGTAATTACCATCAAACTTCATCTTACAACTTTTGCAATAGAGTTGAATACAAAGCTGCACTTTTTTGTAAGCGTAAATAAAAAAAAGATTCAGTAAGCAAAAGATTATGATACTCGTTGATAAGTCTGATGGCTCTAGCTCATTCAATTTTTAAGATACCAACTTGAGTCTTGGTATATACGTTAAAGATACGCTTTTTACTTGTTATACCAAGTTTTAATTCGATATATTACAAATTGGCCAAGTTAGATCTGTTATACGTAATGGTCATTTTCTCTGAAGAACTCTGAAGAAGTGAAATTTAAAAAAAGAAGCTTTTTAGGGTACCTCAAAACGTGAAAATGAAAAAGCACATAACTACCTACTCCATTGAGTTTTATCCTACATAGGTATTTCAATTACAAATGCAATTAATTATTTTTAGTTTATGCTAGTTAGAGTCTCCAAAGGGCATTTGCAATGTTTCACCTCCTTTGTAACTAACTTTTCGAACATTACATTGAAAAGGCTGTAATAAATCCTGAAATAAGCACTTTCAATGAAAATTATAGTCGTTAAAATGATGGGTTTGTGAGGTATACTCCAGAAAACTCCTAATTATTACAGAACAGGCCCAATCTTACTTTTTAGGAATGACATGGACAATCTTCATGAAAGCAGTGGACAAGTAAAGTTTGTTCTATTACTACATGAAGAGAAATTAATTTAGACAATGTATTTTGGAAAAATACATTGTAATATTAACAGTGTCAAATTGATACGTATCGCTCGATAGTGTAATATTTTTTACTGTGAATTATGTAAAGATTTTTTATTCATTTTTTCAATATTTCGGAAGTAATTAATTGAACGAAAAACACTTAGGAACAAGTCCTTATTTATGAAATTAATAGTTTTATTGATTAATATTTAACCCTTTGACCGCCATGCCGCTTCTACTAGGTCACTCCGAATACCGCCAAGGTCGCCTAAGCGAGACATTGCATTGAGCGCCAAGCCACTGTCGTGTGGGATTGTCTAATACCGCCAAGCGTATTTTCGGTATTTTGACAAACGTTTACATAAACCATTGTAGCTTAGCTAATATAAAGCTAGAATAATGATTTTGGTCTCGTTTTGTTTGGAATTAAAAGTACTACAACTAAATTTACAAAAAAATTGTATTAATTCCACTTTTACATGTGTACTACAACTGAAAAAGTAAAGGAAAACAAATATTTGTATACAATTTTTAAGTTTAGAGCCTAATAACTATGTAAAAAAATATTTTTCCTCTAACCTTATATATTATGTTTAGTCCCTATTTTATTTAGAAAAACTCCCGAAAATTTTAACAAAAAATGTTAACATTTAAAATACGTATTTGCATATTTTTTTTACGTAAAGCCCCGGTTTTTTTTGGAGTAGAGCCCTTCTTAGAGGATCACTCATTGCTATTGTTGTAAGAAACAAGATTCACAGCTCTGAACTCACTAAACACTTACACAAAATGTGTCTCACTTTAGTGTAATAACAGAAATAATATGACAAAAACATTCCACAATCATAGAACGACTCAGTAAAACTAGCGGGAAAGTATGCAGCCTATTTTCGGTATTTTATACGGTACATAAATATTTTATAAATAAATATGGATCCACAAACACAATACACATCCGGTAGATTTTCCCCTGTTCATTTGTTATGTAATTGACATTTAGTACCAAGATTGAATGTTTTTCCTTACACAATAAAAAATGTATCGTATTTATTTATACCGTATTCATACACGTATTTATTTTGCACAGCTATACAAACTTTTAAAATAGACGTAAACTAAAAATATGTTGTTACAATATGAAAGGCCAAATCTTATCCTCTTTATAAATTTATAAAACAGGTTTAGGTAATAAAAGTGACTAAATAAACAAAATACTAAAAGCCGATTATAACGGCCGTGGCGCTGTTCAGACAAACTGCCGGAGCCGATCACGTCGGCCTATGGCTGTATTCGACCAACTTGTGAGAGTTGATGTAATCGGCTGTGGCGGTATTCAGACAGTTAGTAAAAGCCGATTAGATTGGCCCTTGACGGTCAAAGGGTTAAATAATATTCATATAAACACAAAAAGAAAAGCTTAAAATCAAATTGAAACAATGCACCACTTATAACACATTTAAATATTGCGCCTGACGGAGGGTTATATAGTGACAATCTCAGTTGAGTGACTGAATTCTATATCTGATGATGGGATAAAAATCCCGAAACACATCATAAATATAAAAAAATCATGTGGCGGAAATAAAGGTAAGATACTTTATTTGAAAAATGAATTTCAAGGGAAGCCAGAAACTCATGTTTATTGGCATATTTGAGGTAATTATGGGTAAAAATAATGTAATGATCTCATGTCCTATAAAATAAGAAAACTTGTGTTTAAAGTGTGAATTTTTAGTATTTAAAAATCATACGCATTAGAATTTCGACTGATTCTCTTTCATATCCAAAGCTCATTCTTCCATAAGACGTGCGATTGATATTTTTTAACCACTCGAAATAAGATACAGTTACACCACCAGCATTTGCATAAATATCAGGAAGAACAAGAACATTTTTCTGCAGGAGGATTTTATCTGCGGCTGGTGTAATTGGACCATTTGCTCCTTCCACAATGATCTGAAACAAGTAAATAGGGTCACATTTGTATTACATTGTTGGAAAGGCCATACCCACTTTATTTGCACACCTAGTGTAATCCTAGTTTTTCCTGATTCAATTAATAGTGGTAACCACAATACAACACTAAAAAACAAAATCAACACACATAAAAAGTTGCTATTTATTTTGACACAAATATATTAAAAAATACGAAAGAACAAAAAGTCTGAAAAACATACAGTTGTCTAATGTTTCTCACAGACTAACAAAAATTAGCCAGACATTTACTATGTCAACGCATCTGATAAACTCTTGAGTTTTAATAGTTGTGCAATCCTAACCGGATTTTTTTATAACCTAGAGTCTCATTTCCCTATGTTTATATTTCTTTAGTAGTAGACTAGCTGAATACCCGTGCTTTGCTACGGGGAATTTTTTGCATCACTATGTTACATAAAATTGTAGTATTTCTCTCTCATTTTATTTCATGAAAGTGAATTATTATGTACATTCAATTAGTTTAGAATTTATTGTTCATTTGTTGCCCATCAATTATCTTGGTCAGGGTATGTAGGCTAAATAAATTAAATCAATTAAAAATAAAGAATTCAGAGTGAAAAGTGTCTTCTTTTTCAACCACTAAATGTGCAGACTGGTAAATCACAGTCTTAGCTGAATGTTGCAGATTGCCCAGATAGACTATGTCTTTAATATGCGAATGCATAGATCGGGATAGGATTGATCAGCTTACGTTTTTAAATATTTTCTTTAAATTAATAAGTGCCAAATTTTAGATCTCTTAACTTTAATTAAAGAATACCAATTACTATTTATTGTTTTTAGAAGTTATCACATTTTCACCCCTTAGCTACACATAACAAAATGTAAAACTGGTTTACTTTTTATATTTTTTCAAGAAATAAATGTACAAAATTTCAGCTTTCTGACTTTAAGGAAAGTATAACAAACAATATTAATTGTTTAGCAGTTGTTTCAACCCTTAAAGGCCAAATATTTTAAAATCCTTTCTTAGTGCGCCTATAAAGTGTACCAAATTTCATGTTCCTAGGTGGTATTCAATTAATACCGGTATTCATAGTTTTTGTTACTACATTTTATCAGAACGTGACAAAATGTAAAAATGGTTTATTTTTATATGTATCGTGTAAGAAATAAATGTACAAAATTTCAGCTTTCTCGCTTTCAAGAAAATATAACAAACAATATTTTTTGCTTTAAGGGTTGTTTCAACCCTTAAAGGCCAAATATTTTTTTAATCTTTTCTATGAACAACATGTGTAATATCTCACGTACCTAGGCGATCTGGTTTTTGAGATCTATAACAACAATATTTATTGTTTTAGGGGTTATTTAAACCCTTCAGGGACAAATATTTTTAAAAAATTTCTTAGTGCGCCTATGAGCAATATGTGCACCAGATTTAACGTTCCTAGGTGGTATGGATTTTGAGTTTTATAACAAATAATATTTATTATTTTAACCCTTTATGGCAGGCCAACATTTTTAAAATCCTTTCTTATTGTGCCTATGAGCAGTACATGTACCACATTTCACATTCTTAAGCAGTAGAATTTTTTAATAATTATTGTTTTAAGGGTTGTTTTAACCCTTTAAGGCCAAATTTGTTCAATATATTCTGTACTAGTAACAAAAATCTGGAATAGTAAATACAACTATTCCACTATTTACTATTCTCATATACACAATTCTTGATTTCCAAAATTATTTATAAGCCACCATTAGCATCGTCGACTTTTTCCTCACTTTCGTTGCTGGTATCCATATCACCTGATGGGTTTGAGCAGTTGGTGCCTAAACAATTCTTGCAAGTAATTGTGCAGGCAATGTTATGCTTCCTGCATCCATACGCTGGGCCGCAACCTGTAGTGTAGGTGCAGGTAATCATTTTCATGATTGTTGGTGGGCCTGCGTCATGGTGACTGGCTGAAGCTCCCCATTTTCCAACTCCCAGCCACAATCCACATATGCAGGCCTGCTTCATACCAACTTTGAACTTGTAAATACACCCTCTTGAAATGTTGGATCCCGCCTTCAACGGTGGAGAATAGATTGGCTAAATCCACATTTTTAGATCTAGTAACCGCCGTCGTGTACTCTAAACCTTTAGGCCAGCTCAATATATGAAGGTGATTCATGCACGCTCGCTTAAGTGGTGCGGAAGTTGCACCGTACAATGTGAGAGCGAGATTAATCTCTGATTCCAGCAAATCCCCGATTCTGAGATTTTTTTAATTTAAAATTTTCTGCATGCTGGTGGAGATTTGGAGACTCAAACACCTTGCAAACTGGACCTTTCCTCTGTAATATAACGCTGACGTAGTGTCACATCCAGTGAATGGATGACAAGCTCTGGGATGAGTAAACTAACCTCTACTTTTTTGGCAAAGGTGGATGTAAGAGAAATATCTCAGAATCGTCCGGACTAATGGCTACTAATAGAGCTAAATCGTCTGTGTCCTCTGAGCTCTTTTTATTGCCTCAAGCACAATGTCTACATCAACGTTTCCACTAGAAAAAGATTTTTTTTAAATTAATTACACGAACTATCAAACTCAACACCAGCAGTAGCATATTTTCTTCTTCTCTCTATACAGCTTTATAACGGACTGAGAGAGCAAGCAAGCAGTATTATTACATACTTTCACTTTTTCTCTTCATATTTCCTGTGACCTCTTCCAACAGTTCAGAGCTAAGCACAAGCCGAAACAGCTGCCATGGGAACCGGCCCGATCCTCACTATATGCCTTTAAGTCGTCGTCTCAAAATATTTCAAAACCTTATGTTTTTCCTCATAATCAGAATTGAAATCAGCACCCCAAAAACCCCCACGAGAGGAAATT
>JAGFPH010003076.1:150681-164999 GCA_018207615.1 Philaenus spumarius
AACTAGTATAGGCTTAACCTAAAAACAATATTTTATTAATTATTTTTAACAAATTATATTAAATTCATTTTTCATTTTACATTTTATATTTTTATAACGCATAACGTTATAAAATCTAGTTTACTTTACACCAAACGAAAGATCGAAGTTTTCCCTACAAAATAGTATCAAGATATACATACTAACTTGTGACACGCTCAGGTTCTGGATTAGGATTTTATGAGAGAACCAGAGCCTGTCACAAGTTATCTATGTCTATCTTATCTATGACCAACGATCAAGTGGGCATTGCAGCGAGAATCGGTTAGCGTCTATTGCCGTGTAACACCACCTCTCCACGGACCTTCAGCCATTACAGACCACATTAGAGAGACCAATGTTTTAAGTATTAATTAATAATTTGTTGTGTAATCGTGTGATGGCCGGCTAAGTAAATTAGCGAGTGGCTACCGTATCGCGGGGGCCGATTAGACATGTAATAGTCGCGGCATCTGTAGGCGTTATCTCGAATGCAAAATGTGCTGTTTCATTGGTTTAAAACTGTCCAATTGCAAGGGTTTTCAGAAATCTTTGTATTTTCGAAAGTATAAGGCCGGCCATACACGTTACGGTAGACCGGAGAGGTATAACTTTACAGATGACCTGTACAGGTAAACCGGAGCGTGTGTGCCAGCCACTTCAGGCAAACCTGCGCAAGCGACCGGAGAAGAATCGAAATTCAATTCTTTTTACCTGCATAGGTGAGCTCACCTGAGCAAGTGTGTGGGCCGTCCGGTATACCTGCACAGGTTTGAGTAAGTTGTGGCGAATAAGTTTGTATGAGTATACTCACTTCTCTTTTTAAGCCAGTTTTTACACCAAGACCTGCGTTTTCGTCTTTTTTTACAGTTCATAACCACTAACAAATCCACCAAAGCAATCACGTCATTTGTTGGATCGCCATTTCTCGACTGTAGAAATCCTTCACCCATCCCCGGTTTACCGTAGCGTGTGTGAGCTCTCGCCTGTACAGGTATACCGGAGAGGTAAACCTGCGCAGGTATACCTCTCTGGTCTACCGTAACGTGTATGCCCGGCCTAAGACTTTTTTTAGAAAGATAAAATCTTGACGAATCCAGTGGTATCTTTATATTATTGGTCAAAATATTTCTGTCAAGCGCCATTAAGCTTTAGAGACGTGGAAAAGTTGAGTACTATTGCTTTGCGTTTCACGCGCGGCAACAGGTTTACAGAAAACTACAATTTTAAAACGATGATTACATAATATGTAAATATCCGTTTTAGAAAAAATGTGTAAATACTTCAAAAGTTAAAGTTTAAATCATTTCCTTTCCAACGGTTTTTGTTTTATTGCAATTGGATGATTTTTAGTGGGAGAAATATTCAATAGAAGTAAAGCTGACAAAGTAGACCTATTCCACGCCCCCACAAGTGTTCAAATTGAGCAGTCTGACAGTTGTAGGGTTAAAAACTCTATAGAACTTATATATACAAGTAAAGTGTACACTATTATATATATTTTCTTGTTTAGGAAAGTACAGAGAACATTGTTATGAAGATGAAATACTTAAGATAAACAAATTTACTTTAACTTTTGTGCGTTTTGTTACGAATTGATGGGGTGTGTGATCAGAAATATATATTAGTTATATTAATTATTAGAGTTAGTATGTTTAGTGTAAAGATATTACTTTGCGTAAGACAGATAGAGGTAAAAAAGGAAGCATAACAAGGAAGGATGAGCTTGGCGGAAGTGTTTTTGTGATGCACGGAAGAACAGTGTAGTTTGTCAACACGGAAGTTAGATGGGTTATATAAGCATAACCCTAATCTAGATTCGAGGCCAGTCTGTTAAGGTGTTGGACCGGTAGCTAGGCCAGTCTGTTAAGTGTGGGGCCGGAAAGCTAGGCCAGTTAGCTAGGGACGTTTGGCCGGGACTAGGCCAAGTGTTGTGATTGAGAAACTGAGGGTTGGAAGCTGGACAACACGAGACAAGTCATCACTACGAGAAGTCTACACGAGATAGAAGGACGAAACCGGTTCTGCAATAGAACGAGATTTGAGTGAGTCACAGAATACTTAGTCTATTAATATCACATTGAGTTTGGAGTCAAAAGATTAACGGGAAAGTTTAATTAAAGTAAATTCAGTAGCTTTGTTTACCGAGTTCTTGTTTCAGTCTGTCATACGAAAGTAGCATCTAGTAAAGGAAATGTATGTAGAGCATAAGTGTAGGCTAATGTATCAAGCCATATATATATTTGTATTATTGCATTGTATAAATAAATATAGAGAAATAAATATTGCCACTGAACCACTGATGCATTGTTATTGATCTGTCCCTTTGTTATTAACATAGGAAAGTATTGTTTGAACCCGGGTGTTAAGGGAACTAGAAATCCCAAACCTATCAGTTTCAAACAGGAAAAAAAACTAAAATGATAAACCACGATTCAAATGTAAGGCTTTAGGAAAATTCTAAAAATTGTTTAGTTATAAAACCAAAATATAAAAAGTGTAGAAAAAATGGTTCTTTACATGAAACTATAAAAAAATTTTTACTTCCTAAAAAGAAAAAACAATTTTTAGGAGTAAAATAATAAAAACAAAAAATTACCTATAGGCCTACTGAATGAAAAAAACAAACACAATTTTTAATTAATTCTACAAATTGAATCTTGCCGACCATGGTTTTGCCAGCGACGGAATTTCAAGGTATCTTATCTCAGACCTTGTATAAATGCCATCTCCGATGAAACTATGGTCGGCAAGACTCAATCAATTTTGTGAAATTAACTAAAAATTGTGTTTGTTCTTTTCAATAAAAATGGAGTTGTACCAAGTACAGTAGAGGGTCAATTATTCGAACAAATTGGGACCGAGGGGGGATCGGATAATCAATTTGTTCAGATAACTTATTCAATTTACTGTGTACTCGCTAGTGATTAACCGGCGACTAGCGGCAGCGGGCGGCCAAGCGCCTGGCTGACTCAACAACAGCCGCTGTTCCGTTGAGAACAAACTCCCTGAAGTTTACAACTCAGCTGACTATGCGAGTCAAAAACTTTAAATTCGGAATTATGTGAAGTACTGTAATTATTTTCATTATACTTTACTGAAAACTTCTGTTTTCTATACTCGTTCATAGGCAAGTAAGTCCTTATTTTCCTTGCACTACATTGTAAATTTACCGTGCACCTGCTGATTTTACAAATAAGAATAAACATATCAGTTTTATGTAAACAGCTGATTGATTTTGTCAATGGAAATATAACAGAAAAATCAAACAAGTATTAATTGATGTTGATATTAACAAGATGTTTTGATTAAAAGTATGTTACTTTTTCGGTGTAGTTTAATGAAAAATATGGTATATAACTCGCCCGGTAAGTTTTTCCGTCCTTGCATGAAAATCCCGCACTCGTCTGCACCTCAGGAGCTATCTTGCTCGCACGGAAAACCCCTATATACCAGGCTTGTATTTGTAGCGGGATAATCGACACTCTACTGTACCTTCGGTCATTAGGTAAATCGTATACAAGCATACTTATTGAAAACTCTAAAGAATGTTTCATATTTAAGTAAATGTACACTAATTTTTATTGTATGAATGTATAAATAATTCAACAGTTTTATAAAATGTACAGAAAATGGTTTATAACACTGTAATAAAAAAATGTTATTTAGAATATGGCTTCTGTATACAAAGGCCTATTTTTAATTATATTTCAACTCCTTTCCAATTGCAGTATAATTAAATTTAATCTCTACTATCACCAGTCAAGCATGTTTCTTTGTAGGAAATTTTTCTAAGAAGAAAATAGCGTACAATAGAGAACCAATTTACCCATTTTAGTCAGTGCAATACAAATTGAATGAGAACTACTTAGTATGATATTTATCCGTTATGATTATATTTACTTATTTCTATCTAAAGTTTATAGTTATTCATACGTTTTAAGTTTTTAGTGCTACCCATTTTTTATTTTTAACTAAATTTTAAAATGTGATATATCTGAAGATTTTAAATAGTTTTCATTTTTATTATAATTTGTAGCTGCAACAATTGATTGTTATTTATTGAGTTTGTCCACATTTTATGTTCGTTATCTGGTTGTCTTGCTTGTTTAGGAGCTTTGTAAGCTCAGTGCTATTGCAGGCAATAACAACCATACTGTTTTTTTTAACTTAGTAAAAAAAATTTGGAAACGGTTGACCCTAAAGGCCATCCATGTAACTTCCCGCTAAGTTTAATTACAACAAACACTATTTTTGGAAATTTTGAACTGCCATAACTTTTGAATAAATCAACCGATTTTTATGCGATTTGCGGCAATTGATGCAGTTTTTTAAGTCCATTGAAAGAATCAACAACAAAAAATTTTCAGATGAAAAGTTTCGGAGAAATTGAGGAAAAACACTTTTTTTTATTTTATTTCGTTTACGATATCTCGCGAATGAATCAACCGATTTTTATGCGATTTGCGGCAATCGATGCAGTTTTTCGAGTCCATTGAAAGAATTGACAACAAAAATTTTTCTGATGAAAAATTTCGGAGAAATTGAGAAAAAACATTTTTTTATTTTCTTTCGTTCACGATATCTCACGAACAAATTATCCGATTTTGACCAGACTGGTAGCGATCGACGTCGCTTTTCAAGGTTAAAAGCTGATTAGATTTTGGAATTGATCGGTAAAGCCGTTTAAAAGTTATTCCAAAAAAACCTGATTTGAAAAAATTTTATTTCTTAGTTTTTTCGAAATTTCTCAGAACTTACCGGTCCGAATTAGTTGAAATTTTCAGGAAATCTAAGTTTGATGGAACTCTTTAGAACGCCGTTTGGTAGGATCCAATCGGTTAAGCCGTTCAAAAGTTATAAGCGGGTCACATACTTACATACACACACACATACATACAGACAGGGTAACACCCTCTTGGGAGTGGTCAGGGAAGATTCCTAGGACCTCAAAACGTTGAGATCTGACGAATACTCGATTTTCGAAAAATGGGGTGAAACCAATAACTTCCCGATTTTAGAAAATTTTCAATTTTCTTTTAGCGGGAAGTTAAAAAGTAAATGTCTTAATTAAATGTAATTTATAAATGACTCATTTTTGAGGCAATGGAGTTTGTTTGGTATGCATAAGTACTGATGTATTTAATGTTTTAAATTTGATTTTAAAGAGCTAAAGTTGGAAAAATGTCAAAAATTGCAGTTATTAAACAACTAAATGGATCTATGGATTCTGAGACTGACAATATCAATAAATTTCTTTAAATTTTAATTGATTTAGATGTTTCTATAAAATACTAGCTAACCCTAGAACTGGCATCGTTAAAGCTAAAATTGAAAAGCCCGTTTATAGCGTTTTGCAAGCATACTTTTTAAAATTCGCCAAAAATAGTAAATGAACCCAAATCCAAAAGTGTTCAATAGCTTTTTTGTAGAAGAAACTTCAAAGAATTCAAATATATCACTAAAAATTAGTTTCTTTTGAAATTGTAAAAGTTATTAGCTCAAGAAACAAAAAATGTTCAGTAACGAAAGGAAAAAGTTCAACTTTATTTAGGCCTACATAACAAGTAGTAAACATTTTTTTGTATTTTTTTCGTAAGCGTAAAAAAGTTTTGCAATTTAGTTCTAAATAGAACTGTATGAAAACCTTTATCAATTTCAAATGTCTTATTTTGAAAAAAAAAACAGTGTTTATGTTCCAAATACACAACTGCTAACAAACCTAGGCCTAGATTGAAACATGTTTTGACCAAAAATGAAATATTATTATAACAAAGTGTAGAGGATAAATCAAAGAAAAGAACGGTATTATTGTCATTCCTTAGTTCACAAAAGTGTTTGAGTTATCTTTATTTGAATAACAAAATGACATGAATCAAATGACATTTTGCCGTCGGTAAAGGTCTTACAAGAAGGGTGCGTTGATTTACGTGGGAACGAGACGGAGCAATCGGTCACACCAGATCGCTCTAATCATGTACTTTTCACTACTGTCTAGACAAACAAAAAAACTGGTTTATTCTAGTTCAATTCTCACTATTAGGAAGGTCAGTCTTTTCTCTACAAAATGGTGTAAAACAATCTGTCAAAACATTTTAGCTTTATAATCACAATATAAATAAGTTACTTCAGTAAGTGGGCTTCAACGTTGAAGAAGTGGGAAATAACAGTACAATTGTATGCAGATTCGCCCGCGGAAATAGCTGTAGCACGATATGCATATTTTAAAACGATGATTATGAATGTAAATATACGTTTTACGAAAAAGTTGTAAATACAAAAATTAAAGTTTAGTTCATTTCATTTCCGATGGTGCCAGTTTTATTACGATTGGATAATTTGAAATGGATTAAATTATTGATTATGCAAATTCTCGCTAAGGTTCGAGCGGGTTGCATTTGCGCCCGAGAGACTGCAGTCTGCCACTTTGAGGGTTAAAAACAACAGAAATTGTTTTTTGAACTAGGTACTTTTAGTCAGTAGCGGATTTTCACAAAATTTGGAACAGACTCAGTAAAGTTTGACAACCAGTTATATCACACTTTATATATAAAAGCTAAGAAAATACTCACACTGGACATTAGGCTCAGTCAGGTGGATTAGATCAGGTGGTAGTACTTCAGGAATTCCTCCTACCCTTGTACTCACGACCTGCAAACTGTAAGTAGATCAATAATTAAAGTTATTGATTTTAATCAATACATATTATTGGGAGTAAATTAATAAAATAGCTATTCAAATCCAATCGAATGAGCTATAAAATTAGTTTAAGGTTTTAAATAAAGCAAGGACTTGGATGAATTGTAGCTTCATAAATAACTTCAATTGAATAGTATCAAGTTATTTAAATAAAAAGGTTTGGGGTACATTTTATGACACAGAACGTGGAAGAGCAAACTATCCACAAATTGCAAACTAAATGAGGAGCTCTTCTTGTACATTTCAATAGCACACACGAGTTATATTTGTTGTTAGAACTCAGAGTGGTTGCTATTTATTCTTATTCTATTTTATATTGAATTGTTATGTGTATTTGGCAAACTATATTGTATATCTCCCCAATTATAAAATTTTTCCCAAAATAGACATTTGAGATGCATCACACACCGAGAAAAGAAAGTTCTATTGTCCCAAGACCAGTGGTACCAAGCGGCGACAAATATCCAATGCCCTTGACTTTCCTCAGCCACTTCGGACACCAAAGGAACAAACAAGGACAATTTAAAAGAGATGCTACGTTAGGTGCAATACAACAACAAAAGAGCAGTTCAAAACCTATAATATGCCGTTGTGAATATACCATCTTTTCTTAAGATTATCATATAAACACAAATATTTAATTTGTGATATATTTGTGTTTTTTTATCAAATTTGCCCATTTTTTTTGTTTTATAATAAATGACATATGTTTAAGGTTTCACAAATTCAGGGAAATTTGTTTAGACATTCTGAGGTTTTGACATTCTCAGAAGTCCTCTGTGAACGGGAGCTCAAGACTTTCCCTAATGTCATTACTCCTGAAAGGGTTAAGAAAACCTAAATGCATATACATAATCATTCACAAAATTTTGTAGATCTTTTTAGTGCCAAAATTTCTTTTGATTTCTGTTGTTTTTATCTTTCACCTAATTTTGAAAAAAACAAACATGATAAAATATGAGCCAATGATGGGCGACAATACTTAACACAGCAAAAGTTTCATTAAAATTACATAAGTTTTTCAGTTATATCGTATTGAACGAACAAATCAAATTTAAAAAACAATACTAATAAAATTTTTTTATTTATTCCTTACCCACATAAAGCAGCCTCTACAATAGCCATACAGTAAGCTTCAGTCAATGAAGTGTTCAGAAATATATGACCTTGAACAAGAGTATCTCGAACTTGAGCATGTTCTAAACTCCCAAGCAACGTCACTCGACTTTCAAGCATATGGTTGCTAATTACTTCTTCCAAAAGACTTTTTTTTGGTCCATCTCCACCAATTATAAAAAAAACCTGTTCAATTCATATCTCATAATTAACACTTATTATTACTTAAGATCATAAAACGAGACTTAATTAACATGCTAGTTCTTGTACTGCATATAAAGAAAAAGGTACTAAACCATTAATTTCTATATTATCTCCAAAGAAATTCAAAATTTTTTTCAGGCAATAAAGTAACTACTACAAACAAAATGTTGACTATAACATGTATTAAATTCAAATTTTCTCTACAATATGTTCATATTCTAGATAAATTAAACTTACATTTGGATATTTTGTACAAATATCAGCAATTACTTGGGCTAGCAAGTCAATTCCTTTTCTGTACACCAGTCGAGATACAACAACAATTGCAACTGAAAAGAAAATTGGAATAAATTAGTTTTATTAATAGTAACGACGAAAAGAATAAATAGAAAACTAATGTTTTAACTTTATTTTACCTCCATCTTTTCTTCTCTTTGAAGGGTCAGGAGTAAAAGCAAGTGTATCAACAGCATTCGGGATTACTGAAACACGTTCATGACTGACACGTGCTCTGAGGACTGTGTTTTCTTTACTACAACCAAATATAACACAATGTTTAATTTTATTTATTCATTACCTACATAATATGTATATTATACAGTCTATGAGTTATAAACATTTGACTTACAAAACAAATTAATATCAAAAAGTATTGAGCCATATCAAAAGTATAGATGAAAAGTCAATAATTTAAATCCCCTTGTCCTGGGCAATTTTGAGAAATTGTTTGAGATTTTTATTACAATCAGAACATCTACTTATATAAAGCTAGACGGTAACACTGATTCATTGACATTAATTATTATGCACTTCCCGTAATCGTACCCCCCTCGACCTCATACTTGAATTAAAGCTCTCGACGAGAAACCTTTGGGAAAATTGCCAGAAGTTATTTTATTTTGCAAGCACCTTTTGGGCGGGAAAGATTTTTTAGGTTTTAAAAATGTTTTAATTTTTTCACTTTGAGCGCGTTTTGTAAGAAAACGGTGAGAGATAGCAAAAAATGTTAAATACAAAAGTTGTAGAACAACTTTGAGGCCGAAGGCCGAGGCGGGGTTGGGACGCGAAGCGTCCAGGGGCAGAGCCCCTAGTTGATTACATATGTTTTTAAATAAATATAATTAAACTTAATGACTGTGTGCTTTCCTTTTACTTTCAATCGCAAAGCTTTCTGATAAGCTAGATTTCACAATTTTAGCAGTGCTTAAGTCTCAGCTGTACTTCATTCAATCATTTAACATGTATTAAAACTAAAATGAATACTATCTTCCTCAAAATTATCCTACTCTCTTCCTCATTATGACTGTCTAAAATCACTAAATATTAGTTTCCTACACTAAAAATAATGTCAGTCCAGAGTAGGTGGAGGTCATTTTTACAGGAGGAGAGCATTTTTTAATGTCTTTACTATATGCCAGTTAAACTAAAATAATTCTAATACATTCAACTCTTCAACTTGGAAAATTTTCACTACTATCTTTCTAAAGCGTAACAATTTGATGGTTTAGTGGCAAATGAGATTTTTGTAAAATCAGTCTAGAATTATATTAGCAACAGGAAAACGAGCGAGATAGTCGTATTGTCATTTGCTTTATTTTTTGCTAATATAATACTACAGTGTAGTTCAATAAAAAGTGAACAAAAATACACCCAGAAGGGTTTTTATTTTAAATGGTAGGTTTGCCAAATAGATTAAAAAAATATTGATTCCCCACTACACCCTCTGCCACATCTCTTAGTCCTTCATGGTACTAAATTTGGTTTGTAACAAATAATTTGTTTTCTAATTCTGGTACAAATTAGTTCTTTCGAGTTTTTTTTACAGCGATTAGCACGACATTCATAGTAAATTATAAATAACACAACCAAAGCCACGCAAAAGTGATATAGAGTAGTTCCCCATATAAGCGCGCATACATGTGAATTTTGATGTCACCTAGTGCAAGCCTTCATAAAAATTCACTCTCATTATTTTTTCATAGTACACCTAAAGAAGTATAACTTCACAAATAATATAAGAATCCAAAATTGAAAATATAAAATTTTCCATCAAAATGTATTGTTTTTCCATGTTCTTATGTACCCAAATAAAAGTGACAAAAAAGTGTTTTTTTAATTAAAATTTACTTTTTTATAAACTGACTTGCCAACTTAAAAAACATGGCACTGGAAGTGTATTATGGAGTTTCATATTGACATCTTCAAAATTGTTAAACACGAAACATTTAAATGTCATGTTTTTTTTTTAAACTCTCAAATCTTCCATTTGTTTATATACATATTGTAAATAATTTTTTTCGCTTAACTCTTTTACTGTATGCCAGTTAGGCTAATAAAGAGCATATATCGCACAAACTATGTTCGAAAATAAGGAACTTACGACAGCTTGTGTTGACGTTTCCTCCAACTACAGCAGACTGTCTTACAAGAAAAAATAAAGTAACTAAAGATTTGTAAATTTATCAGGATTTTCCAGAGCAAGCCTTAGCTGAGTAGACAGCATGGTAGAAGGCAGGTTCAAATATCGGTTAGAGACCTGGTAACTTTTAATAACAGAGGTAAGAAGGTAGCAGGGTGGAAGTAAGGAAAACGGTGGTTGTTCGCTTACAAGCTGATGGGGTAATGAGTAGGAACCTGGTTTTCGGCTTGGGATGTTTTGCAAACTTTTAGGTCTACTACTTTTTTTTATTATTAAAAAATGGACAGTAATACAACTATTAAAAAAACACTTTTGTGCACTAAACAATTAAATATTAATTATAATGAAAAAACATATTACAAAATACTTTTTAAACGACAGAAACTTTCTATTGTTTAGCTCTACAGGAGTACTAGATTATTAGAGAACATAAAAACTTGATTGAGAATGTTCTGGATTCAGATAGATCGTTAGTAATTATTCAAATAGCTTTCTTATGAGTTTTGTGTGATGAAATAGTCTCAAATAGCCAGTAAAGTTCATTAGGTGACAGATTACAGTCAACGAAAATCGATCTGAAACCTGCTAATACAGCAGGTAAAATCAAGCGTGTGCCCATCAGAAAACCACTAGGTGTCAAAACACTTATTTTTTGGTGAAATTTATTTCTCCATCCCTTAAGGATCTCCTACTAATTTGAGATATTAAACATATTTTCTTACGTTTAATACTTGCAAAATTTAAGTGGTTTTGATGTACCTCAAGTATTTTACAACAGTAAAATCTAAATTTGATTTACATCTCATCATATGCACAAGTACCACCCTTCTGGAATAATTACTGTTATAACCATGTACATGGCGGCTTGTTCTGGGGATTGTTGCTTTTATACCTGAAATTACACATTTTCTTTGTCTTTTTAAGTACAGTATGTGAGATAATTGTAAGTGCTCTGAAAATTTAGCTTAAAAACAATTCTGTTGAATATATGCTATCACATTCTCAAGAAATGGAAAATTAGTATATTACTTACCCAGTATGGGAGACACAGATACAATGATTGCAGTCTGCTAAGGAGATCTCTAAAAACTTATTGGTAATAATGGCAGATGTATCAGCAAATCCAAATAAGGAATGATCTGTAAATACTGTCTGTCAATCAAAATAATAATTTATTGAATTGAATTACACACAGACACATAATGAATTGGAACATCATATATAAACTTGTTAGTAATGTATATCTACTAGGTATTTTTATCACAGGTAAACAGATCAAATACTGTAGATGTGGGGATACCTATCTATAATAATTTTGCCAACCTTTCAATCCAATTTGTTTTTAAACATCAACTAATTGTAATAGGTTTTACATAGGGTATTTTTCATACAGCCATTAAATCTCTCAAAGCAAGACCATTAGAAAGTTCACATGATTACTGTTTAGTTTCTAATTTCGTAGATTCAAGAGCTACCTGCTAATTGTATTACTTTCAAATATACATATATTTATATCACTGTATGAAACAAATAAATATATTTTAAAATATTCATAAGGCAAATATAATGTTTTCTAAATCTTTTGTTGAAAAACTTAAAATAAAAATGTGCATAATATTATTGATTTAATTTGAAAAAAAATACTGCATATCAATGCAATGGACTAATTATAAAAATCAATAATAATATTATATATACAGTCAACTCCCGATTATCAGGGATAATTACAGGCAAGACCATCACGGATAATGTGAAACCCCGGTTAAAGCAATTCGTTATAGTATAGGGCCCAAATACAAAATATTATGCAAGAATTATAAACATAATGGTTAAACTGTACCTTAAAATCACTCCTAAAACGTTTAAAAAACTACAAACACAGCATTATTTAGATTGAAATAGCAGTACAGCAATATATTATTTACAATGTTCAAACACGATTAAAATACAGTAGTCCAGAATGTTCAACGATTAAAATAGTCCGTCAGTGATTTTTGTTTTGTCGCGTTTGCTTCCTTTTTCAAAATTGTGGATCTTATTTTTCGTAACACGAGCTTGTCACATAGTAAATAGCATCACCTTCACCATCTAAATAATTAAGAAGGCGAGAAGGCCTTCGACGTAACTCATAGATGTGCCGTGTGTCACTTTCGGCTAGAGAGTACAGTCAATAACATAACTGCTAATCTATAGTAGCAGATTATAACTGCTACTCTATTCTTTAACAAAATGTGAATAGATGCTACTCGTGATTGCTGTAGCATCAGTTTCGTGTTAGTCGTTATTCGTTTTGCTACAAGGCCGCCCGTCCTCATGTCACCCGAATTTTTTTACTTCTCACCCCACCCCTCCTTTCTCGTCTCTCGGCCCGGTTGAGCCGCAACCCATATAAACCGATCCCGTTTAATCGGACGTTGACTGTAATTTTATATACAGGGTGGTTATAAAGTCACTTCCCCCCCTTTAACTTTTGCGTTTGTTAAAACAAACAAATATCCTTTGGGAAACGATACTAACTTAACCCAAAGTATCTTTTGAAGCAATCGGAAATTTTGAGTGTCCCCTAAAAATGGGGGATTTTGGGGGCAAATCAAAATTGTTAAATGGGAAGTATGGTCATGTGCTCATTTTAAAGGTCTATTTAAGGCTAGGAAAATGACACAAAGAAAATAAAAATCGGACCACCCAAAACAAAATGGCGGCCCTAAACGTGTTGAAATAAATCAACATAAAGTTGCTAATATCTCGTAAAGGAAGAGTTTTTAGAAAAAATTTCAAGAGACAAATGTTTATTTCAGAGTGTTATTTGACATGTCCCATGACTAGCTTCTCATTAAAACATTTAAGTCGACTCCTACATCTTAGAAAATTTTGTAAAATTTAAAATTTATGAAGCAATTTTTTAGGTCAAGCACTTCAGCATACAAAAGCCTGGCGAAGATAGCCCATAACACTGTTAGGTTAGGGATGGGGGAGGGAAGATCTGGTCAATGACAAAGGTTGAAAAAGTGCCGAGTTACTTAAATCTATTTGTTCATATAAAACTAAACTAGAGTCCTTCTAATAAACCTTTTAATTTCTAACATTTTTTTGAAAGTCTAAAATGTCATATATTTTTAAATGGTTGGAAAAATACAGATTTTAAAGTACTACAGTAAGACCTCGATAATCCGGCATTCTATAACCCGGCAGACTCGATAATTCGGCATCAATCATCTTGAAAATTTGCACTCATTAAAAATAGCAGTTATTGTAATTATTGAGTGATTTAAGCCCGGTCTACACTGGCTGTTGGCTCCGCATCCTTTAAAAACAGTGTGTAAAATTCTACTGCTCAATAAACTTGTCCAAAACAAACATTTAAATCAACTGTCAAACAGTTAAAGGGACCGTTTAACACTTTCGTTGCTGACAGTATTGTGTTGAACGTATTCCACTTAATGAAGATTATTTGAACAAATTGAAGTCTTTGGAAAAAGGTACATTGAATTTCTTGTAAATAGTTGTTCGATTTAAAACTGCTTTCAGGGTATCTACTAGTTCCCAGAAATAAAAATCAGTGACTTTTCAGAGACGTTTAGGGTAAAAATTTAAAAAATCGAGTTTCTATATACAAAGTCTTTATTCTGTAAAACCTAAAATCACTTATGACTTATGTCTACTTCTCTTAGTAATATACACCCAACTAGTGATACACGAAATGCGTGATGTTTTAGTCGATTGTCTCGATTGTTGAAACATCTCGAGCATCAAACAATCGCGTATCACTACACCGCAACTTGTCTGCTCCGCTGTTCACTACTACGCCCATACTCCCCCTAACCGAACACTGTTCCTGTTTATATTCATGTTTCGGCAAAAA
>JAGFPH010003077.1:8785-38167 GCA_018207615.1 Philaenus spumarius
GTATTATTCAGAGTTTTGGGATCATTCAGATAAAAGTAACACGCTTTAGTTTGCCAATACCGTAATCCAGTCTGTCTTATAAAGGTCCCTAGTATAAGAGATGTATGTAGCATAGGTGTAGCTAATGTGAGAAATTGTGTGTTATCTATAATTGTAAAGGCGTACAAATAAATTAATGTTAAAATAAGTATTTCCACTGAACCGCTGATGCATTATTGTTATTGATCTGTACCTTTGCTATTAACATATTAAAGTATTGTTCGAACCCGCGAATAAAAGTAGTTATTTCTAACCCTATCACATTGGCTCTTTGTACCCCTACACACCTAAACTGATATTTAATGCAATTACAGCACTATTTCCTTAATATTGCAGCAAAATATACAAGTAAAGTTATTATTTTACATACGTCACTATTTGTTTTTTCATCATCCAAAGTTTTTTCTGATTGTATTTTCTTTAAGATAGCTTGAACCAGAGAAACCATGACTTCTTCATACCTGTAATCAAAGTTGATATATTTTACCGTGACTTTACAATTGCCTTTTCATATACCAAAAATCATATAGAGTATTACAAACATTTCTGGTAGCATCTGATGAACAAAAATATTGCAAGGACGATAGTTTACTTATATTCATTTTACACAAACCTAAAATCTTTATTAAAAAAGAAGGCGTATACATGTGTGAAGACAGGTTTCTAAAATCTCTGCTGAATTTTCTTTTTTCTCACACAGCCCTTATCATATTGACACTAGATGGTAAGGTAAAATTAAACAGGTACAATTCAATTTACATGCCAATGTTACAAATTCACTGCTTTTGATGCAAAACCGCTGCAGTCGCTGTTCTTTGCATGCATGCTGGGTAACTACATCTGTTTGCTAGTAACAGACGCCACTACGAAAGCATTTGTCCATGTTTTTGTTTGTTTGTGCATTTTTTAAATGCCTTGAAAAGTTGAAACGATTGCAAAATACAATCTGTAATTAATTTTCTTAAAGTATATCCAGCGAAAATTCATTGGCAGACTAGTGAAGTGTAGGGAAAAAACACTACACATGAATGAATGGTAGGTAAATTGGATTAGAGCATTTAAAGTTGTTCATAATGAGAAATTCAGTGGTCACATGTCTTACTAAAGAATTTTTGCCTTAAACTCAATAAATTCCGAGACATATTGCAAGACCTTAACTAAACTCCGTCGTGCAATACCAAACAAAAGACTTGAAAAACTCCGTAAGAAAAAAATGCTCTTCTACACGTGTTTTCATCAAGCCCAAGATCTCATCGCACTATTTATCTGACTGAGAATAGCTTTATCACCCTCTGTTAACCATGGCTGAAATGTGCATTCAGTGCGTGTTCCCTCTTAAAAGGAAATTTTTGAACAATCTTCGACACTAGGGTTATTACCTCTGAAACAATACATAAACCTTTAGTCCCTCACACTTAAAAATCTTAAATACTTCAATAACATTAATATACATGCATGAAAATAATAATTAGAACCATTACCTTTTATTGTGACCGGAATTCTGTAGATATTCAATAAGGGAAGACCATAACTCCAGGCATTCATAGAATCCGGAGATCGACGGTTGAGAGAACGTATATTGGAAAAGAACAGATAGGAAATCATTGACCGGAAACATCTTGCTTTGTTCCAATCTGTGCCAATGTTTGGAAACACACAGGTGTAAAAGTTCTGTTAGTTTACTTAAGTACCTGTGAACATTTAAATATAACATTACAATATAACACATTCTTCTTTGGTGAAACTCATCAGTTCAGATTATGAAAAGGGTGTTTGTCCTGCAAAAAAATAATATAATGAGACATATTGTGGGTCTTGAAAAACAGTTTTAAATATTGTTTCAAGAAGCTCAGTACACACCCTTCCATGTATATATACTTGACTTGTTGATATTTTTTTAAACGCTAGTGTGATCATGTCCAAAGTGGATATACACAACTATCCAAGCAGGTAGCCTGCCAGACAGTTCACAATAAATTTGTATAGTAAAATTTCTCATAAGCTGGTACAAAAATTATGATAAGATTTATAAAATAATTTTATTGTCTGGATCTGTTTACATGGTGGATTTTTTTTTTTTTTTTTTTTGCATCATGATTTTAGTATTTTATGACAGATGTGTTCTCTATCTTTATAATATGTTAGCGAATTTCCATAGGAAAGATAAGCTATAGCAATCTCAGGTCGGGAGTAGTAAATAAGCACAAATCATGGTCCTCAGAACACGATTTGGAGTCTCATTAAAAGTTTTATATAATGTGTTCACATTCTAACAGCAGCATTTTATGTCTGAATTAGTCCATCCATTGGTTGTTTAAGTCTCTCGGACGAGTTCGTTAGCCAAAAAAATCCAACAACCGGAAGCATGTTTTTTGACCGGAAGTAATGGTTTTTTAAAATTTTTCGTACTATAATGAAACTTTTGGGGTTTTACCTAAAAAAATAAATGTAGGACATTATTCTGCACATTTTGTGTTTTACACGACCCGATATCTAGCTTGGTTTCCCAAAAATCGATCAAAATGTAAAATACCATAAAATTACCCGGTACAAATCCGCGTAGGGATTCTACCGTAGGGCACCTTTTGATCCGAGGTTGACAACCAATTAAGTAAATTCGGTCTTGACCCACAAAAAATAAAGCAGACTTTGTAAATAACTGTTACAATCATTGTTGTAGTACCAGAGCAAAAGAAAATTACAGATTTCCATGCCATCGTCTAAAGCAGTTTGAAAATAGTAAACAGTATATGGAAGTAAAAATGTGTAACTTTTGCCATAAATATACAGGGTGCCAAACTTTGAGAAATGGTTCTATGGGTCAAAACTAAAAGAAAATCAAGAGTAACATTTTTTTTTAATGTTTCGTTTTCCAAATATCCGCTATATTGTTTCTTTTACAAAATAATTCATATCTAGAGAACGGTTTGACCGCTTGAGTTCAAACTAGGCATGGAGGTAAACCTTGAAATGATCTTTTTAAAGAAAAATAAACGATTACATTCAGTCATGCGTATCAAAATGGCAGATGTTTGATAATTTCAAACCTGAGTTACCCCAAAACCGTACATTTTAAACAAAAAATGTGAATACACTTTTTTTAGCCTTTTTAATTATCTATCGAATGGTGTAACTGTCAAAAAAATCGGATGAGGTATATTTGTCGTAGCGAAGCTACTTATATTTTCAATAAATAAATTCTTCGTGAGATTCCCCGGCATCGTATATACAGTCCAGCGGAAAATCAAAGTTCAAATCACCGAGCAATTTCTTGGCCCTTAAAAGGACCTACTCTTCGTGCGAAACTAACATCATGCGATTCAACATCAATTTTCTTCACTTAACTTTTTGGCCCTCAAAAGGGCCCAACATCAGTCAGCGTCTTGTGATTTTCCCGTAAATGCCTTTTACGGGAAAACTCGCCTAAACGTCCTCAGAGCTTCACTCTAATACGTCCCCGGTCGGTATATTATCTGTCTGGCGAACATAGGCATGTTCAACCGCCAAGGACACGACGATATCGGCCGGCAATCATCTATAATCTACGTTTGCTTTCCTCGGAAGTTGACACCTCCTCTTCCGAGAAAGACACTAGCATTATTTCCCCACAACTTTCTCAAGGACCGTTCCGACTACGCACTGCAGATGTCTGGGATACGTCGACACGTTCACCCGCCAAGGACACTGCGACATCACTGCTAACGGCTCTTTCACTTCTACCGTAAAACTTCTCCCCGCTGACAAGACCTTGTCTTACGGGAAAGTTGTTCGGTAATCTCCCGCGAAACATCTATCGTAATAACTCCAAATTCCCTAGTAAATTCAGTTCCCCGGTCACGTTACATATTTAGTGGCAACCGTAGAAACGTTTGCCGAACAAAAACTAAATATATTAACTCTCAAACGGCCGAAACTACGACTTCAAACTTTCTCGGCGTTCATCGCACTACGTCCGACAAAGTTACAATCTCCCGCAAAACTTCTGACGAAAATATTCTAAGTCCCCATGCAAACTTAAGAACTTGCAACCGCAAACTTAAGAATGCGCAAATACATCCAAACTTTACAGTGGTTCGGAACTCGGCAACATTACTGCACGGTAATTCGCTGACTACGTTCCGCTAAGTGTTAGATTTCGCACCTTCATGTTACTTTTCACTGGAGAACTGTATATATACAGGGGAAATAGTCCAAAATATTGTCTTCATCCACGAACACACCAAGCGAACACATCAAGCGAACATCCAGGTCTTCGTCTACCACCAGACCAACGGACTTCACCAAACGAACATCCAAATCAACTCTGCGCTCACCGCCAGACCAAACGAACAACAGCTCCTACCTGGACGCTGCCAAGCGAACTGAACTCGTCAACTGGAACGGATCCTACCTGGACTCCGCAGGCGAACATCGAGTGAATCTCACTCCGCCAGCAAACACCAGATTGACAACCGAGCTACAGACCTTGGAACAACACGTTGGCCGGAATAGTGCCTAACTACAGGAGAATTGGCCGGACCAGTGCCACGCCGAGAGAAATGAAGCTAAGGGAGAGTCGCCGAGTTAGTGAGGGAGTATTGCCGATCGCCAGGATAAAAGACGAAAATAAAATAATTCAATTCTAAATTCAAAATAAGTCTTGTTTTTTCGACTACGCCAACTTCACAGCGCAGCGACACAGGAAGACGCTCTTCAAGCAATCTACGGAAACTTAGTAGCTATTTTTATCCTTGACTACAGTCTTGGAGTCCGGGCAGTGCGCACCCGCTCCGAGCTACTAGGTTTTACCTCGGCACTTTGGTAAGGGTGTCGTGTACCATGCTACGCAACGCAATGAAAACGACAGCGCAGCGCTACGCATCGTTCACAGGCTTCACCTGCAATCAAGCGCCCTTCAGGCTCACGTTCCCTAACATATTCGGCCCTTTTCAGGACCGAATTAGCGAGGCTTCACCTCACTGCCCTTCAGGCTACATTTTACTGAGGCTTCACTTCACGCCCTTCAGGCCACATTTTCGGCCTAAACAATTTTAGAAACTTTTTTCGCCAAACTGAGCTACGTCCTAATTTTTATTAAATTCATTTCACCGGAGCGACAACATACTAGCTCTGTGTGATAATTGGTTTGATCAACCCGGCATCCTATACCAACACAGTAAACACAACAATGTTGTGGTTATGCATGCTATTACAAACAAATAATGTAACACACATTTTAAATTGTTCAATACACAAGTAATTATCAATTTATCTTGAATTTTTTTGTTTCAACAACGCTCCAACAACTCTAACCCAGAACTTCTTATAAAAGGGCTCTGTACTTCGTAGTCGGATACATTCAATATCAAGTTTACTCCCAACTCTAGTGTGTTTATACAGGTTTAACTTATTCTAAGTACAGTTATACCATCACGTTCAAAATTAGTAACTTACTTGTCATCTATTTGTCTAAGATCGGATTGTAGTACAGATTGTAACAGTTGGTAGCCCTGATTGCACAATGTGTGCAATGATGGGAGGAATGATACAGGAATAAAGTTTTTATATAAGAGTTCATTTAATGCAGATAATGCTGAAACTCCTATGCTGTCCTGCAACAAAGAATATATGCACAATGTGTATTATGTAATATATTATTATAAAGTGAATCATTTATAACAATTTAACTAATAAACTAAAAATCAGATTTAGATGAAACTGATTTGTTATGCACTGATTTCTTAGTAACACAGGTTATATCTTTGCTGTTTGGGCAAAAGGGATTAAGTCACATTTTGGTATTTTGATACATGTTTTGATATTTTGTGGTAAAAAAATCACTCTTTCTAATGGTTTAAGTCAGTAAAATAAACTGAATTGGTTATCTCACTAGATACAAATTAGCTAAATCACGTTTTTAGGTCTCATGTTATATCCATCTGACAAAACCGTAAAGAATTAGTCAAAAAGACATAAAATGACTTAGGCCTAGTTTCTCAGTCGTTCAGTAAATATATTATCGAACCGATAACTTTATAGGTTCCATAAACATGATAATTTCGTTTCTAGAATGCTCAATAGACTTATCCAATGGATAAATCGATCAATAAACTATAGTGGCCAAAATGCAGCCTATAAATATGTATCAAACCAATAAATATACTGTTACAAGGTTATGTTTGATTAACGTGATTGCAGTACGTATTGTACTATTGTGATTAATAAAATGAATATTTAAGTAATTAATTACAGCAGCAGTTCGGATGATGAGTTGGTTGAATTAATTCATAATTTGCCCGTAAGAAACTATAAAATAAGACTTGATGCATTCAATTTTTATTCTGATAGTGAATTTACAGCTAGATATAGGTTCAGTAAAGAGAAAGTAATTTTCATTTTGAACCTTATCACAGAAATTTAAATTATTAATAACAGAAGTAGGCCATTATCAAAAATTGATCAATTACTAATTGCACTTCGTTTTTATGCGACTGGTACTTTTCAGAATGTCATTGAAGACATAATTAGTATTCATAAAAGTACTGTGTGCAAAATAGTAAAAAGAATGTCCCACTATTTAGCCTCGTTGAGGCCTCGCTTTATTAAAATGCCACAAAATGAGGAAATTTTGCAAACTAAAAATGATTTTTTTTAAATTTTTAAGATTTCCAAACGTCGTTGGATGTATAGATTGCACTCAAAAGAAAATACAGTCTCCTGGTGCACCAGATGCTGAGCTGTATCGCAATAGAAAAGGAAATTTTTCCATAAACATGCAAGTAATGTTCATTCCATGATAGTACAATTTTTAATTCACCCGCGGTTCATGCTGATTTGGAAGCAGGGTTGTACCGTAATAACAGCTGCTACTCGCTTGGAGATAGCGGTTACCCGGGTTTTGAGATTTTTTACCTCTCGAACACCTGAAGTTTGAACAGAGTTGTACTCTTCTAAACGCTCCCAAGCCTATATTTTGTCTGTTTTGTTATTTTCTACTAAGGATTTATACTTCAAAGAAATCTCAATTAATTTATCTTTTTCTACATCCGTAGAATTGTTCCCTCTATCTCTTTTTATGGAAACTTCAGCCATTACTGCACAGTATAAATACCCAACCAGTTACAACAGCAAACAAATCTTCTGGTGTGAAAAGTTAATACAAAATATAACCTAAAAATACGATGTTTTGTAAACAGCTGAACAAAATCGGCCATTTTGTAAGTTTATTGGTTCTATAAAAGTTATGGAGTTGTTAAATCATTCGATAACTATTCATCCTATAAATGTCTTTAAGAAAAACACATAAATTTATCAAATACATACATTTATTGAAACTATACCTTACACAGAGCCTAAACTCTACATTGTGTATGATGCAACAGGCTCAAGTCAGACTTAATTCTTTTCTATCAGAACTATTATTAGTTACAACACAGTTAAGTCTGACTTATATAGGTACCTGTATCATATATTATTACACCTACTAAATTAAAACTAAACAACTGATATAACTCAGAAAATGTTTAATTTCTGAGTATTTATTGTCTCACTTTACCGAAGAATGTTTTTTTAATTTTTTTGGAGCGCTGTTTTTTTAAGTACGAATTAGGTAGAAAATTATAATAAAAATCTAAAACTACTTGGAAACAAGAGGTCAGAACAATTTCTGATATCATTTGTTTTGTATTATAAGAATATATTTACCTATCATACAATTTTATATTATAATCCTTATGTATAATTTTATTATAACGATTCTAACATATTGCTCTTCAATGGAATTTATCAGAAAATCACAAAAAAATGCTTTTATAAATTAGCTTTACAATGATATGGCATAAAACAATCAAGAAACAGCTGGTTGCTAGTGAGGTTATGTTACCTACAGCACGATACTAGTTGTCGCATAATTCAAACAGTTGTAGAATTTTTAAACAAACTTCGCAAGTGTTTAAGGTACAAGATAGAAAAATATATATATTATTACAATTTTTTTTAGAACTCAAAAGGAAAATAACTTCGGCACTATTTTTGTTTGTTCATTTCAGGTAGATAATGTATATGTTTATTAGTTTTTCCTTTTTAAAGATATGTTGTGCTTTATTTAATTTTCAAATTGCATTTAATTTTTTCTAAAACATCTTAAAAGGCTTTCACTATTTGTTTCGGGTGGTTGTAACTACCATTGAATTAAAGCATTTAAAGGCTATCTACTTCCCGTAGGCCTGACTTTCAGAGGGTTAGAATGCTAAAATATTATACTTACAGGACTGGACGTGAAGAAACAAACTAAGGGAAGCAAATTGGAATGATTTATAGCTTGTAAAGGTAACCAAGATAGGAGATGACACAACGCCTGCAAACTTGCTTCTACGACTGCTTGGCTCTCTACATCTGGACGTTCTTTCATATTCTTTAGCAGCTCTAAACACAAGCAAACATTATTGATAACTATAATAGGAAGGAAATCGCTGAACAAGCAAAGAGGTTGAAAGAATTAGATTGTATCTATACATAATAAAATCGTGTCTGTCTGTCTATGACGGCATGAACGTATAAAGCTGGGGTTTGAGTGATTAATTCTTCGGGAAGGTTTAGGAGAAATCCACTCTAGAAAAAGTCCATTCGTTCATCAATTGTGATGTCATTAGTGACCCTATTTCACATTCTTTTGGGCAAATATTCAATTTGAGATATTCATTGGATTCAGCTTGCCAAGTTCTCTTAAGAGCTGATTCTGCAGGTTGTATATTTTAAGAATATTATAACACAAAACAATCGCCTTCCCCCACACTAACAATAACGTGGAAAAATGACTCCACCCCCAAAACCCAAGACCGTTGGAAGATCAAACAGGTCTGTACAAAATAACCTGTGATAGCTGTGTCAAAATCTACATTGGCCAAACGGGAAGAACATTCAAGGTGTTATTTAAACAACACCTGCTTCAGGTAACAAGTCAACTACTCGGGACAAATAATTGATGATAACTACAGTTACACAGATGGCAATAACTTTAAACCAATAAATATTTGCAGTTTAGGTAACTTTATAATCACTGTTGAAGAGTTAAAATTTATAAGGCATTTAAAACACGAACAATGAACACCAACTATTAAATGGCCAATAGAATTTCGACTCGAACACACTGTACGACACAGCGATAAGAATCCAGGAAGCCTGCAGCCAGTAATAGTTTTGAATGCGTACAGATAATGGACAGGCAGTAGCCATAGAGTGAACACTTATTAACTGTGCTGTTGTTTTATGAGTTTATGTCTTTTTACTTAATGTTTTGACGACCTCCAATCAATGAGGGATTTCTGATTATGGGGTATACATCACGAAACACGTCAAAGAAACAACAAAAAGAGTTCAACGACGGAAAGATATAATGTACTTTATTACATATAGCCTAAAAATATACCGTTACATCGTTCCAATTTTAAAGACTGTCGGATAGGTTACCCCATATTGGAACTTAATGCACATTCCATTGAAAATATAATTTTGTTCTGGTGCAAATATACAGTAGCCTATACAGAAAGAATATTAGTAAAAGAAAACGGCGCAGTAAGTAACATAGTTACTAATCGTCATTCTCTGGAAAGGTACTTAAAGGTCTGCTCCAGTAAAAGAAAAAGTAACGCAGCGCTTCACCCTATAGCTGTAACTAAACAGTACAATTTCTTGCAGCTGAGCACTTCGACATTGCCTCATTTAACACCATTTTATAAATCCATCTTTTGTAATTGAGTGCTGAAAAAAAGTAAATATTCTTTATAAAATTGCAGATCCGGCTTGCGATTCACTTTTAATTACACATTTTTTATTGTGTAAGGAAAAAAGATCAAACTTGGTACTTGAAAAATATCAATTACGTGACAAATGAACGGGATAAAAAAAAAACAGTGAAACGCAAAACGGATGCGTGTTGTACCTGTGGTTAAAATGAGACCTTGCAAACCAATTTTTGATAATAAAATTTAATGAAATAAATGGTTTTAAATTTAACATTCCTCTTACGGAATACAAATCCAAGATGGCCGCCACACAGCAGACCATTAATCGAGAAAAGTGGTGAAGCGTTTTTCATCGACATCTCAAACTTATAGCAATCTTTCAAGGACAGGGTTTGATTAAAATATTTTTTTATAAAATTAACTTCCATTAATTTTAGAAAACATATCATTTTTATTAATTTATGTTGTCGGTTTAAAAAAATCTGTGATCTATATATAATACACAAGTTGGAATATTATTAAACTTAAAAATCACAATGAAACTACGTTCACACGCAGTTTACCTGTTAGAATGTTGAAGACATGAGGAATGTGTGAGGTAAACAAACGCTTGAGCTCATCCTTACGACTAACACTGAGGTCCTCTCGAGGGCAAATCAACTCTTCCGAAGCTATTTGTAAGAATCCTACACCTAGTAATACCATTTTCTGATCTTGTATTAACTGAAACATTATCACAATAACATCAGCCAACTAAAGCTGCTTGAATAACTACTTATTGTATATCCACATCTAGTACAGATTTTCAAGTTTGAAAAATTGATAGTTGTTTATACTATTACTTTATCAGAAGCAAATCTTCCCTTTTTGAGATATGTTATATATTTATATATTCTAACAATGAATTAACATAATTCAAGGCCTGGAAAAGGAAATATGAATGAGTAATTTACTTTAAAAGTCATCATTACACGTTACACGCTACTTGAGATTTATTTTCGTCATTGTATTCTAACAGTTTAAGTTTTGGTAGATTATTTTTTGTTTTATCTTTTTTTTTATTGTTTAAATTTTATGTAATTATGGTATGTAAAAAAATTCAAAATCCTCCACAAGTGAAACATTTTGAAACAACATTAGTTTGCTACAACAAGATATCGGATCATGTGATAAAACAAAGGTAACTTAAGGTTTGTAATTTTTTAATTGTTTCTTTTTTCCATAAAACATTAGGCCCTTCACTTTTGATAAAACACTACAGAATATAAAACCAATTAGTTATCATCTACGTCTCTAGGCCTACAAACTTACGGAAAAAATATTGGTGAAAAAATCAGGATAAAAATGCGGCCAATCATATCGTGCGATATCGACCACTAGCTTCATCAACTTGTTGCGGATAAAGCAAGGAACTTGATTGTGATGGCTTAGAGTATGTTTGTACAGCAAAGACGTCAACTCGGCGCGTTCTTCGCTTAATAACACTAGCCATTTCTTTGTTATCACAGTCTGAAAATAAGCAATAAATAGCATTAGTTCCATCTCATATTTGTAATGAAAACAATATAATATACATTTACAGTTACAAAATAACCCACAAATAAACGGCCCCAAAATCTAAAATGGGGCCCAACTTCACAATTTTTAATGGGAAACCAATTTCTCAGATTTTACACAAAATAAGAGTATTTGTCCGATAAACCCACTTGTTTTGAAGTGATAGGCACTTAACGTCTCGAACATTTGACTATTGATACACTTTCGGAAGAAAAGTTTCCTTACTTCCAATAGTTCAAACGTGTTTATTAGGTACAGTCTAGGCAGTTTAAATACCAATACAGAAAAAAAATTTAAAGAAATAATTTATAATCAGATAATTTATTTAGCTAAAATATCCAGAAATTACAAGCTTCAGTCAGGAATTACATGGCCAGAGAAAATCATATTCATAATGTTTTATTTAAGTAGCAGATTAATACTTTACTTTTAGTGAATAAATAAAGAACAGATTTCTGACTAATTTTAATAATAGGCTGTTTCTTCAATAATAGGCTACTGTGCAAAGCTAAATTAATAATTACCAGCTGTTATACTTTCACATAGCATTGTTGCAAAGTAACCTATTTTTGAACTTGTACTCTATCAATAGTTATTGTAAAATGCACTAATTCAATTATCTACTTGTTTTAAAAACATCCCAAACGTCCTATAGTAATTACAATAACTATTACTGCAGATTTGAGCTAGTTTATATCTGTTCTCAAAATTATGTATTTTACTATTATGTAGGCCTGTCCTGCATTGATATTTTATACTGGCTTGACTGTACTAAATACAATTTTTTAATAAAAGCTTTTTTTTCTTAAATGAGTTGGGTTTATCGAAAAGATTTAAAAAGACTTAAAATGTTATCATAAAAATAGGGGTTGGTTAACAGTAGGCCTACCACTAAAATTTTTTAAGTTGGCTGCCATTTTGGATTTTGTTTATGCTTGTTTTACAGTAATAGTTTTTTGGGGGTGAGCTGGTTGGTCCTCGTTCCTGCCCCTGGATAGTGTAACAGCTAACTGAACGCCAGCATCTTGCTTCTCAAGAAGTCCCGTGGTATGCAGCCAAGCAATCATGAAAACAGCCCTTTTAAGGGTTTATCACGCATTTCAAAATCGAAACAAGAACACCCAGAATGCCTCAAGATTATTTTATGGGGCAGTTATTACAAACAAAGAATACAATGTATTCGGCTACTCTTAAATATTGACAAGAACCTCCAGATGAGGAAAAGAGGGAGAGACTTGATGAGACGAATTGAAATCTGGTGCCCAACTAGGACATTTGCAAAAGATCTGCATGATCGCCTAGTAAGAGAAGCAAAAAAGAAAGATGGGCACATCTCACTGGGAAAATCCCTTAGAGAGAGAAAACGCAACAAAATCCAAGGTTTGTCGCACAATATAAACACCACAGAGAAAGTTATAACAGTATTACACTGGAACGCAAGATCGATAAAAAACAAGACAGAAGAACTCAAAAAATATATGGCTGAGACTAAAGCAAAAATAGTCTGCATACAGGAATCATCACTACCAAGAAATGAAACGTATCATCCAAAGTTTAAAAACTTTAAAGTGCTCAACCTATCTCGAGATGCGGGTAGAGGAGGAGGGCTCATGACCCTTATACACAATTCCATTCAAGTGGAAGACTCATCCACAATATACAACAACAATATTGAAATAATCAAAACGAAACTGAGAATGGGAAAGGACTTTATATGCACACTGATCAATGTTTACATCCCTTCACAAGGCATCCGAATACAAGATCTAGCACTATTATCTCCGGATCTACAAAAATGTGTACTGGTGGGTGACTTCAACAGCAGACACAGCTCTTGGAATGACGGAGACGAAAATGGAAATGGCAGAATTTTATTTGACTGGCTCCAGAGCGAAAACTTAATCCTGGTCAATCAAAACAAAAAACCGACATACCAATCTCCTTCTCACCACACTCTCAGCACTCTGGATCTCACCTTTGCAACTCCTAACGTGGAAGCAAACATCGCCAACTGGAACGTTGGAGAAGATCTGGGCAGCGATCATTTTCCTGTCACCTTTAACATTGTAGTTAACAAACAAAGAGTAAAGAATACCGATATAATTAGAGGCAAATATAATGTCAACAAGGCAAATTGGGATGGGTTTTACAAAGCCACAGAAAAATGCAATGAAGATAAATTTGACCTAACGACTATCGAAAACGACATCCTAAGTGCTGCCGATCAAACAATACCAAAAAAAAAGATACGAAAGGAACAGCAATACCTAAACAACTGGTGGAATGAAAACCTTACAATTCTTAGAAAGGAACGCCAAAAAGCTAGAAGGAAATGGAAACTCAAACGCACCATTGCTTGCAGACGAAGCTATAATAAGCTTAATGAGAAGCTACGGAAGTCCATCATAGAAGCAAAGAGAACAGCATGGAGGCAATTTGTATCATCAATAAACGAAAACACTCCGAGCTCTACGGTGTGGAAGAAATTCAACGCCATTCAAGGCAGAACAAACACCAAAATTGGTCTTCTAAAAACATCAAATGGGGATTGGTTGGACGACGACGAAGCAAAGGCGGAAGTATTCAATTCATATTATAGCAGTAGAGCAGGCAAGGCTGTGAGTTGGCCATTCACTCTAACACCTACCGAAATGGATCTAACAGCTAAATTTGAATTACTATTCTTGGAAGAAGACGCAGCTAGTACTCCATTTACTATGAACGAACTAAGGGAAGGTATAAAAAAACTCAAAAGCTCAGCACCTGGACAAGATGACATTTACAACGATATGCTGATACACTGCTCGCCTACCCTACTAAACAAAATATTAATACTCTTCAATACAATATGGAATTCGGGGAATGTACCAGACTCGTGGAAAACATCAGTGATAGTTCCTTTACCAAAGCCCGGGAAAGACTCAAGTTCAGTAGTATCATACAGACCAATTGCATTAACCTCATGCCTAGGAAAACTAATGGAAAGACTAGTCAACAACCGACTCAGCCACAGATTAGAAACACACCAACTATTGAATAGCAAGCAATTTGGGTTCAGAAAGAAACGAAGCACAAATGACTCGTTACTCTACCTTACCAATAAGATATTCGAGGGCTTCAACCAATCGAAATCAACAGTCGCAGTACTATTAGACTTTGAAGCAGCTTTCGATAAAACCCCACACAAAACTATACTCCTACAGTGCATGAAACTAGGAATAATAGGTAAATCACTAAAATACCTATCAAACTTCCTCAGTGGGAGACTAATAAGAACAGCGGTCAATGGAGCACTGTCAAAACCAGCAAGATTGGAAAGTGGCATAATTCAAGGTTCCTCCATCAGCCCAACTCTTTTCAATATTGCCATACACGATTTAACCAAAGATCTACCAGAAGGAATAGACTGGATTATATTCGCCGATGACGTGTAACGTGCTGCCTCCTTGCAAGCCGTTTACAAACAATTTATTAATAGAAAACAAAAAAAAAATGAAAAAAAAAATAAAAGTTTAATTTTGACAAAAATATTTCTAAGTTATTTTTAAAAAATAAAAAAAAATACCTTTACTGTGTAACAATTATTTATTATTTCCTATCTTCAATCCATTTACTTATTTAATTAATTAAATTATCATTTTAAAATATTACAACACCTTAACCCCAATGAAAACAAACAAACATAACCCCAAAATTGAAGTTAGGTTATGTTTTGATCACATCTGTTACTCAACATCTGATCATTGAAATATCTGTTACACATATAACTATCTTCATCTATGACAACAGTTCTCTGGTTAAAATTGGACTCGTCCAGAACCATGGCCGCCATGTTTGTCACATGACAACTTTGCCTCCAAACTGTCCCGTTCACCAAAGACTGTCGCCATTTTGTTCTACTTACAAAGAAAAACTAAAAACTGAATTTATAATTTAAACAAGGTTCATTACCACAAAGTACTTCTGGAAAGGATAAAAACTCAAATTAAAAACTCATAGTGGTTGGCATTAATATTTTACTGAATCATTTTAAATTGTAAAAACACATACATTAATTATTAGCTCAAATTGGCAATTCATCGTTTTAATTATTGCAATCACACACTCAAACACACAAATTCATTCTTAATAATTTTACCTTAAACATACAAACTTATATTGATAAATTATTCAAATGCAGACTTGGTTAAATTAATTTACTACTTACGATTCTTTGTTTTATAGTGCACTTTAAAGAAATAGATATGAATTTACAAAGAGAAAAAACTTACAACACATGTGAATTCAATTAAAATAGAAAACCCCATTATTCTTTAGTTCGTCGCACTTTAGCCACGTAGATTTTGATTCACTTAGACTTTCATTGCACTTGTTATAAGATCTTTATGTAAAGATTTGGAAACCACGCCGCGCGTGCACGCAAACTTTCAAAGTTGATAATTTTGAGACAATTTACGAACAATATTCACATTCTCGTTACTGTACACTATACGGCACTGTCTTTACTCCTCTTTAAACATATTTAAACGGTAGTTTTACTTTAACTACCGCAAAAAAGCACTTGTTAAAACATTTTGCTGGACTGAACGCAAAACAGGTCTGTTCTGTACTGTAATACTGATGAGAGTGGGCAGAAGCGTCCTTCTTGTTCCTTCTCCTTTTGATCACGCCATGTGACGTCATAAAAACCAGAAGACCAATGGGAAGCTATCTCCAGGCTACCAATGAGAAGCTGTTTTTCCAGGGGACCGTAAATATGTCTCATTTCTTGTAGTCACGCTAAGTACCAACATTTCAGCTCAAAATTTCTGTCTCTATCATAGATGAATCACACAGGCTCCCAACATAATCTATCAAGTTTATTTCTTACAATGTCTGAAATAGTCTTTCGATCTTTATTCATCACTGTCTAAAAACTTAGTGGACCATAACTTCAAACTCTCCAATACCTTTTAAATGTTTTTTATAGTTTGACACATCATGAAACATAATTGAAATATTTAAACAAAAATGAATTTAAACATGAAGTTAATATTATGTTTGATTTAATCTGAATTACTAATTAATGTCTGCATTTCCCTTTGAATTTCTATGTTCATTAATATTATGAAATAACTAAATCCTTTAAATTAGGCTAATGTCCAAAATTTACCTTATGACCCTTTTTACGTTATTTTACTATTTTGATGTTTAAAAACCCTGAAACTCACATGTATTACAAAGGTCACTATATTCGCCACAGCCGTTTCTCCAGACGAAGCTTGCAAACTGCTACAAAAAGCACTAGACGAAACCGTGAAATGGTGCCAGAAATGGTCGCTAGTGTTATCGACATCGAAAACAGAATGCGCTTTTTTTACCAGGCGAAATACACTCAAAGACTACCAACCCAGTCTCTTTATTGGAACCCAAGAGCTAAAAGTCAACAAATGTCCAAAACTGCTAGGAATTTATTTGGACCAGAAACTACTATTCAGCCCACACGTAGACGTGGTCAAAAACCAATGCAGCAAGAGGCTTAACACCATAAAAGCAGTAGCAAATAAGAATTGGGGAGCTGATACGTCAACCCTCAAAATGTTTTATACGTCTTTCATAAGATCAAAGATGCTATACTGCGCAGAAGTTTGGGGAGCCGCAGCAAATACACATATCAAAAAGCTGCAACGAATTCAATCTGCCGCACTCAGAGTCATATTGGGTTGTCCAAGCACATCTCCTATTTCAGCGATGGAAATAGAATCACATATAGAACCATTAGACCTGGCTATTAAGAAGCTTTCGATGATAAAATGGATAAAAATCAAGAGCCTTCCGATTGATCATCCCTTAACAATGTTGGCACCTACCAAAACCAGACAGTCATTTACATTCCAAATCGAAGCATTAAACGATCTCTTAGAACCCATAGAACCGCAACGGATCCCGACGGTTTCTGACATTTCACCATGGGAAGAAAACGAAATCTCGATATGCACAACCTTACCATCCGGCAATACCAAAAGCAACACCGAAACCGATAACCTGGATTCCCTTCGAGATGAAGCTTTGACAATGATCGACGAGAACTACAAAGATTATGTGAAAATTTATACAGACGGTTCGGTGGATCTGGAAAACGGCAATTCCGGCGCAGGCTTCTTCAACGAACAAACAGGCGAGTGCTACTACATACCAGGATTATCTGCGTCAAGCATGGATGCTGAGATATTGGCCATCAATGCAGCCCTAACGAGCTGCATTAGCACACCATATCAAGACATTTGCATACTCACCGACTCTAGATCGGCCCTTGAAGGCTTACAAATGAATTCACCCAGTGACTATTACTTCCGAATATCTGAAATGAAAACTATACTCCATGCTCTGAAGAAAAAAGGAAAAAATATCGTCTTCCAGTGGGTTCCATCTCATTGCGGAATAAGCGGCAACGAGCAGGCAGACAAAATAGCAAAACGTGCCACAAAAATGGGCCCCGTCATGCCACCAAAACTATCACTAAACAAATGCAAAAATATAATCTGCAAATCAATAACAGACGAATGGATACAGAGATGGAGCACCGACACTGTCGGAAGATCGTTATTCGAAATTCAAAAAGCTCCGACGCCTGCAAACTGGTACAAAGGTGTCAGTCGCCACATTGCGACCTTCATTACGAGAGCTAGAGTCGGCCATATCATTACGAACAGCTATCTGAAAAGATTCCGACTAGTCGATTCCGAAACCTGCAATAACTGTGGAATGGAGGAGGAAACGCTGAAGCATATACTACTCGAATGCTCGAACGAAAACACAGCCAGGACGGCACTTCTAACAGCACTAAAAGGCATTCCAAACCCCATGAAAGTTATACTGCAAAAGAAAGAGTACTGGGCATTGGCAGCTGCGGTTTACCACGGACACCGAGTCGTCGGCATTACCTGAAGCCGGAAGCTTGAAAGAAGAAGTAAGTAAGTACAGTAATAGTTTTAGATTATTGTATTTTTCATTCCCACATGAATGCACGTAGAGGCTGTGATAGTATAAGAGAAATATGACATAGTGTTGAATATTTTGAATACTGCAATAAAGTCCGATATTAAAAGTAAGACAAGGTATGGTTATTTTGTGTTGTAGGCTATCATTACAGGAAGTGTTAAACTTCAAGTACTTATCATTAAAATGCACACAAAACAAAGGACAGGTTAGTCATTTAAAGATTTACCAGGGCTTATAAGAATGCCAACGGTGGCGCAGTTAAAAAAAACATTTTATAAATTCAGTACTTGGGTTCAAAACTTTTTGAAAAATAAAGTTGTATAGATTAGTTTGAGTTTCTCTACTAAACTGATGAGTACATTTTATATATTTATTATTTTAAAATTTAACTTATATTATACTATTGTATATGTACTCGTTTAGTTTTTTTTGTACAAACCAAAAATTGGTTTGGTTATCATCGCCTGCTATGGTATGGAACATGTGTAACGCCTAAATGTAAAATAAAATAAAACACGTAATGGCAAATCTTACAATAATTATTTGACAAGAAACAATCAGATAGAACCATAAACTTAACACTAATAAATAACAAATAACTATAAACTTTAATAGTAAAACACAACAACAAAATAACAAAAACAACACAAAATAAATTAAGCCTTTTTACTGCCAGACCCAAAATTCAATAAAACTCTAAAATATGCCAGACCGTTTAAGCTATTTGGTTCTGTTTTATAAAAATACAAATTGTTCACACAATTTGATAATTTTGTTATACAGTGTAGGCCTATATTGATTAGAACTAAATTTCTTATATATAGATACACAAGATGTCCCGCAAGTAAAGTGCCAAACTTCGGGAAAAGGTTCTATGGGTCAAAATAAAGAAAAAAAAAAACAAGAATAAAATTGTTTCTAAAAAAGCTTTGTTTTCCAGATATCCACCATTTTGTTTCTTTTGCTAAATAATTTATATCTAGAGAACAGTTTGACCACTGGAATAAACAACAACTGGAATCCAACAATATCTGGAAAATGATGCGATTTGGAAAAAATGTTATTCTTGATATCCTCTTTATCTTGACTAATAGAACCATTTCCCAAAGTTTACTATGGGACATCAAATCAAAGGTGCTACAGGTACTACAGGTATATTATGCAATTGCCTTAAATTTGATTCAAAAATACTTTAATAAAAAAATAAAAGTGCAGTCATTCTTTCGAGACATCCGTATTTTATTTACATTGGCATTTTTTAACAGTAACTACCACGTCATCGGTATATACAGTTGTCAGCATTTTTCAACAAGATTTTCGATGTCCGTATGATAAGGACATTAGCACTAAAATTGTTAAAGTAACATGTATTTCAAAATATTATTAAAAATCGGTAGCCTACTGGCTGTAATACCAGCGGCTTTGTCCTAACCGACTGATATAGAACCAACGTAGAGCAAAAACTACTAATTAAGATCAAAATAAAAAAATGTCAGTGCATATTCTTATAGGGTCATAAACACTAGCTAACGAAGAATTTTGGAAAATCTTTATTTTAAAGCATAAAAATTGCCAAAATCCTGCACGTGGTTTACTCCCATTTCTACAACAGATCAAACAGCTGATTGGGATTAAAAGCTTAGCAACACAATTTGAGTTAGGCCTACTAAATCAACACAAGTTTGTTAAATGCTTTTATATTCATTGCCATAGAAACCAACTTAGCGAATTTTAGAAAAAGTTTATTATTCTTCAAAACCAACATTGTTTCTCGCCTTTTGAAAAATGTAAAATTTTAAATCCTCGGAACCTGCAATAAAAGTTTCAGCCTGAAGTGAAGATTTAAGAAATGTTTTACTCTACGTGAAGTGTGTGAGTAAATGTATACATTCAGGTATCGTTTAGGTTAGGTGTTTTACTGTAATGTATGTTTGACTAGGGAGAAACATCAAATCCATATTATTATTGATTATATTACATTACCTCTATAGTAGCTAGACAAAACATAGACACATGATGATTGTTGGATAACATCATGAAGTACATACAATGCCGCCATGCTCCAGGCTGGGAGGAGAATGAACTAAGCAAAGTTTCTATTTCATTCTTACGTTCATTTGACGAATTCGATCCGAAGAACTCGCCTAGTAACCTTTCTAAACTTTCTACAGACTCTTTGCAACCTTCCTGTAAATAAAAATAATTACATTACTAGGATAATATAGGCCTATGGATAACATTAAAATAATACCGATTAGACATTCAATTTTCTGTCCGGTGTAATTAAACATTTCCTAAACTTTCTCACTTTGTGTTCATTGTACTTAAGAAGATTGCGAGAGGAATTATACACAAAAAAGCTTTATCTATAGCTGGATTTTAACCTGCTTAAAACCCAAACATTAGGAAATTGAATTGTTGCGTTACCAACTGAGCTATCAGCTTTCCCTATATATATTCAATAGAATGTGTTCGAACAAAGAAATAGTTTGCATATTTGTAGTAACCAAGTCATCATTAATTAGATATTAAACTTGTTTGCTCCATCACGTTCTGACTTCTAGTCTTTGTAGGTACATGTTTGTAGGTTTTAAGATGACAAGCTTTCTTCAGAGCTGTAAATGAATCATCAAATTGTAATCACTCAAAAGAGATTGTTGCACATTAAAATAAATACACACTGCACATAACACTTACACATGAAAATAAAAAGCCCGTGTCACTGGGATTAGGTGCGCACCCTAACGTTCCACTACCAAAATTTGTATGACATGACCATCAATCATTTACAGAAGATAAGTAAAGATAACAATCATTAACTCTGCTAACATAATTCCACCTGTATATATATATCCTCCAAGTCAGTAAAGCTGAAGATAATTTTTATAGAATTATTGTCAAAGCTTTGCGGAGAAATTGCTACTTAAGGCTAAAGAGAAATTAAAAAGATTCTACATTAGGCCTAGTGATCTTTTTCGTATTTTAAATCTTTTTTTTAATGGTGGGCATTTATTACTCTGCTATTCTAAATTCAGATTATCTATATTTAACATAAGACTATTATATATGTAGTGTCAATATTTATTTAATAGGCCTACATAGCCTATAGTAAATACATATTCTGTCTAGACAAAAAATATGTAAATATATATTTGCCTTAGTCTTCCTCCCGATCTGTGAGGGAAGGCATTGGTTCCCACAACTACTCATTTTCCAAAAACAAAGCTTTTTGACTGGTATGATCTTGATAGGAAGTTTTATTCCAGAATTTTGTAAGAGCTCGTGCCCAAAATTTTACCATCAAATAATGTGATAATGGTATCACATTATTTGACTCAATATAACGGCCAATTCACATCCGCTGTTACCAACTTTTTAGGAAACAGAGTAGCCTATTGATGCCTACCTAAGGAGACTGTATTATTTAATGTTGAATGCTAGTAAACATACTATGACTAGAACAACTGTAAGTTATAACTTCAGGCTATATATTTTTTTAAATACAATACGCCCTCGTCTCCTAAAGTAAACCTTTGCCTTTACTTCCTTGCATGGTTATCTTAAACTGATTTTTTTATCACTTCTATTTTTGGTGTCAAATTATTATACGACCCTCAGCTTATATGTTTGCACACAACAACCTTTTTTTAGGAAATAGAGTAGTGGTGCCAACCTAAGCACATTCTACTATCAATGTTGAATGCAGGTAAACATGCTGTGACTAAGACTATAAGTTTTTTTTTTAAAGTTAAAACATCAGGCAATTTTTATTTTTTTTCATCGATTCAACAAATACTTTTGGGTCCTTGTTATTCACATATCGGAGAGATTCAATGTATCAAATCGTGAATATCGATGTATATCAAATGTAGGCCCGTAGTTTGATAAGTATATAATCGTGTTTACGTTCGTATGCGCAATCCAGTATCATTGAAGAGATACGTACAATATTTCCTAAATTAAATAAGTTGTGATTTGAGAAGTGTTTTATTTTCTGTTTATAATTATTAATTACATTAAATTTTGTTGAGCATATTTCTTGTTTTCATATATTTCAGACAATAAGAAACACTAAAGCCCCAACCACAAGTTTGGTGAATAAAACTACAAAAATAAACTGAAACACATTTATTGATATAGCTATTCTAGTACATTTCAGTAACCAAGTTACCATCATCGGAGGGTTCTAAATCTAAACTAAACCTAACAGGAAACAAGAATGAAACATAAACTAAACAGACCAATGCTCCTCCTTTCCCCACCTTAGGTAGATCAACCAATCATGGGTGACCACGCCAAGGACATTCCAAAAAGCCAGGTAGAAGCGGCTAACGGTAGTTGATAAAGACCTGTCTCAACTCAGATAAAGGTCCTATTCCTAATTCATGTTTATTTTCTTTGTTGAAACCTAGGTAAAACCTTGCCATTTATCAGCCGCAGTATTTTGCTGTTTCTATTGTATCTACTATATATTCGTATATAAGTCTTTTTGCTTATTTATTGTTTAGTTTGTTTTATATAATTTTCTTATTTTATCCGTTGAAGATATGTATTATCTTAATTTGTGGATTGGTTAATTTTATATTATTTTCTAACTTTATCCGTTGATTATAATGTATTATTCGTTATTTTATAAGTTGTAAGACATATTGTACACTGTTTTCTGGTAGTTTAAGATGTTTTATTTTATCGATGTAACACGTTCCATTTCTCAACCTTGGGCCATTCCCAAGGACAGGGACAAGTACCGTTAGCCGCTTCTACCTGGCTTTTTGGAATGTCCTTGGCATGGTCGCCCATGATTGGTTGATCTACCTAAGGTGGGGAAAGGAGGAGCATTGGTCTGTTTAGTTTGTTTCATTCTTGTTTCCTGTTAGGTTTAGTTTAGATTTAGAACCCTCCGATGATGGTAACTTGGTTACTGAAATGTACATCAGGGAACTAGAATAGCTATATCAATAAATGTGTTTCAGTTTATTTGTGTAGTTTTATTCACCGAACTTGTGGTTGGGGCTTTAGTGTTTCTTATTGTTTAAATTCACCACAGTACTCATTGAACATCTATATTTCAGACGTTTAGAAATAGTAGCCTATTGAACATTAGAATTATGGGTGTCAGTTTACTATTCGACCCTAGCCTAATATTTTTGCAGATGACATTGTTTTAAATTTTAACTGTTACATGTTGAATACTGTACAGGGAACTTAAACGGTGTAACTTTAGTATTTGACTCTATATTTTTGCAGACAACGTTGTTTTACATTCTACTGTTAAATGTTGAATACAGGTAAACATACAGTCGGATAGTAAAGTTGCGCCCTATTTGTTTATGAAATAATTTAAAAAATTAACAACAAATCTAGCATCCAACAAATCACATGGAATCTAAGACAACACAAATAAATCAATCATAGTCAATAATTATTAAAACTAAATATGTCAACCAATTATTAAGGTAATACTTTTGTTGCAAACTTGGACTATAGTGTCATAAAACTATTATAAAAGCATAAGGTTTATTGCCTAATAAAAATACATCAAATATGTTAGGTTATTGGTAATCAACTACTCCCTACTTACCATGTCAACGTTAGATGGCTTACATTAAGTTGTTAATAAAATGGTTTTTAATGTATGATCTACACCAAAAATTTATCGTTTCATTCTGTTATTAATTTATAAATTGGATCTATCCTATATACGCTAAAATACCTAATTAATCCGAATATCATTATCACTTTCCACACTATCTAAACAAAACAAAAACCATTAATTCAATTATACCAACATTACAAAAAAAAACTAAAAGAATATCAGCTGTAAACGTAGATTACGATCTAGTCCATTGAATAACTATTGGCCGTTATATGGCCTAAATTAATTATGATGAAGCAAATATATATATTTTCAAAATACATTACATTATTTTTGTTAATAGTATCAAGATTTTTTATTTTCCTTGAATCCCAAAATATATAGTTAGTTGGTGTAGTTAGAACGCATCACTTAACAAATCTATATAATAAAAATGAAATGTTTTTCGTTGATAATCGCATCACTTGAGAACAGTGGACCAATTTGGCTACTTTTTGTTTTAAAATGTTTGTAATAGTCCGAATTAGATTTTTATGAAAACAAAATTTGAAAAAGTGTTCCTGAAAAGTTTCAAATAAGGAAAAAACTAATCATCCTTTTACTTTCTCACTATACTATAGTATAGAGAAAGTATAGTGATCGCAAAAAAAATCGATGTTGAGATTTTTGTGGAAATATCCGTTTTGGGACCCCCTGAGTCCAAAAAAGTGGTTTTTACAAAATGTCTGTATGTATGTCTGTATGTCTGTATGTATACAAAGCTAGAGAGAAAACTATTCGATCGATTTCAACCAAATTTGCACCAGACATGTCAATTAGGCCTGTATAGATGCACGAAAAAGGGTTTTGAAAATTTTTGAAAAACAACCCCCTTTTTTTACAAAAACCCCAAAAATTAGTTATTATTTTTTAATAAAAAAAAGGCTCTAACGATTTTGATAAAATTTGGCTTATTTGTAGCCTTTAATGTACCCTACCATATGCAAAAAACCGCATCTGTCTAAAAATTCTCGTTTAGCTAAAAATAATAATAATAACTGATTTTTGGGGTTTTTTTTCAAAATGGCGAAAACTATTCGATCGATTTCAAACAAATTTGCACCAGACATTTCAAGTAGGCCTGTTGAGATGCACGAAAAATGGTTTTGAAAATTTTTGAAAAACAACCCCCTTTTTGGCCAAAAAACCTCCAAAAAATCAGTTATTATTTTTTTATAAAAAAACGGCTCTAACGGTTTTGATAAAATTTTGCTTATTTGTAGCCTTTAAAGTGCCATACCATATGCAAAAAACCGCATCTTTCTAAAAATTCTCGTTTAGCTAATAATAATAATAACTGATTTTTGGGGGTTTTATGGCCATAAAGGGGATTGTTTTTCAAAATTTTTCAAAACAATTTTTCGTGCATCTATAAAGACCTAATTGACGTGTTTGGTGCAAATTTGTTCGAAATCGATGGAATAGTTTTCTCTCTAGATAATAATAATAATATTTATTAGTTAATCTCCAACTTTAATAAATAAACGGTATCAGGAAATTGACACATACTTTCTCCCTCATCATAGAGACTTAATACAAATATACTATTACCAATTTATTGTGATTCTTTTATTTTTAACAGTCATTTTCCCATAAAAATCCATAAAATAATGGAAAAATCAACTTTTCTCAAAAACGGCTCGAACGATTTTGATTAAAATTTTACAGTTTATAGTACTTTAGGTCCCTAATAAACTATAAAATTTTAATCAAAATCGTTAGAGCCGTTTTTGAGAAAAGTTAATTTTTCCGTTATTTTATTGGTTTTTATGGGAAAATTACCCTTAAAAATAAAAAATTCACAAAAATGAAAAAAACGCCTGGAGATACCGTGGATTAGTACCTCCATACCAAATTTCATCAAAATCGAACGAATGGTTTAGGCTCTAGGTCTGATAACATCCACACAGACACACAGACACACAGACACACATACAGACACACACACAGACATCACTCCGAAAACCACTTTTTTAGGTTCAGGGGGACCCAAAACGGATATTTCCACCAAAAACTCAAACTCGAAAATTTTGACGAATACAATACTTTCTCCATATACTATGGTATAGGGGGAGAAAGTAAAAATCACCTCTCCTACCCCACCCTACAAGTCTCAGTGAATCTGTTTAGTAATTTAAATATGTTTGTGAGAAAGTATGTGCCAGTTCCTGGTACCGTTTATTTTGTATGAACTCAAGACCATAATTCACGAAAACATATTTTCGGACAAAAGCTTATCAACACAACACATGTTTGTTTACATTTATTACCATAGCAACTTTACTTAGCAAATTTATTATCCGTTTATTATTCTTCAAAACCAACATCTTTTTAAGTTGGATTAAAAAACCTAAAATCAAACACAAAAAAATCAACGAAAAATACCTTACTGTATTATAGTTTAATTAGTATTAGGGGCTCTGCCCCTGGACGCTCCGCGTCCCAACCCCGCCTCGGCCTTCGGCCTCAAATGGCTGCTTCGCTTCGCTCGCAGTTGGAAAATTTTACCTAATCAAAAAAAACTGGTATAAGGTGAAGAATTATAGCTGTAAAGAATTATAATTAAACTTGATTCTAATAATTAGCCCAATTGGTATTTTGGTTAGTTAGCATTTTTCGTTGATTTTTGTTTGTGTTTGTTTTTAGTTTGACAATGTAACCTCAAAAAGGTAATATTCTTCAAATTTTCTAAGTAATGTTGCTATGGTAATGAAAGTAAACAAACATGATATGTTGCTAAGTTTTTTATACGAACAGCTGTTTTTGTGCCCCTGATAAAATCAATAGAACGTATGTTATGTTTTATTTATAATAATTGGTGTTTTAGTTCATTGTAGGCCTAACCTAAAATTATATTCAGTTTTTGATCCAAATCAGTTGTTGATCAAAATCAGCTGTTTTAAGCTTTTCATACGAACAGCTGTTTTTGTGCCCCTGATAAAATCAATAGGAATCTTTCTTCCATAAGATTAACATTGAAACTTTGAGGGCCACTGGGGCGTAGCCCTAATGTCCTAGGACTTCGGTAAATGGCCTAAAACCTTCCCAGGGTTAACCTGTGTTACTAAGCAAAATTTCAAAGCAATCGGATGGACGGTATACGAACGCAAAGTGGACAAAGAACCAAAAAAACCCCCCATAAGGAATACACAGCAGAAATTTGCATTTGATTATAACGTTTGTAAGGCGAAAGATACATGATTTGTAATGCTTGATGACATATCTGTAAATGATTACCTGCAATTTAAAAAAAAATAAGGAAATCGGCCGGATAGAATGGCCGTACTGACTGCCACAAGTTTTCATAAATTCTTTTAATATATAGATTCTATATACCGTGGGTCATAGGTTTTTCTATCTAGTGACCTTGGTTACATACGGTGTTATAAATAAAACAGCTGAATCGGACCGAAAACTAAACATAATTTTATTTTAGGCCTACAATGAACCATAAAACGTTTATTTGCAACCTATTTGACTAATAATGTAGAATCAGATAATATTATTTTTCAGAGCTAGGTATCAGTTTTTTTTTAGATTAGGTAAAAATTATTCATGATCTATATGGTAAAAGCAAACAAAAGATTTATTGTAGGCCTATTATAAGTCAAACATCTACATCAAAACGTCTGAAAATATGGATATATTATGTAATTAATGTAAATGTATTATTATCTCTGATGTAAATATAATTAATAATATTTACACCTGTAGGCGTGTCGGAAAACCATCAGCTTTGTTTATGCGCCAGACAACAAAACAAAAAATGTATGTCATAAAGCATTACAATGAAGAAAATAATGATGTCATGTCAAAGCCAAAGCAGTAAAATTAAAGCATTTCTTTGTTTTGACTGTTTCCTGGAAATTCTTACCGGTACTTAATTCAATTATTATAACTTAAATTTTGGAACAAAACTGTGTGGTTCCAAGTTTATCACATTCCAGAAACATTACACAGTTCGAGCGTTTCAGCAATCTACTGCCGATAGAATTCAACTCGCATGTAAAATATCCAATCATCGTTCTTCTGAATGTAACTTACTCAAATTTAATAGATACAGTGCTGATCACTCAGAAATAGGTTTTTTTTATTTTTCAACAGCTATCACAAACTTACAAAACGATAACAAACAAATTTATTGAAATTTGGACAGGCCAACGTCTCTTGGGTCAGCTAAAACATTTCTTAAAAATTAAGTTTACTCAAATGTGTAAGATTTAGCAAATAATTTAGTTGAACATGTTAGTCAACAAGGTGTAAATACAATACCGTACATAAATGCTCACAACGTCGTCAATTAATTCATTTAGGCCTACATTTCCACGAATAAAATGAATGTTGAGTTGTGTGTCATGCAGTGGCGGCTGGTGAGTTATTAACTTGGTGGTTGCAATTATTTGGAGAGAATTTCCGGGGTGGGGGGAGGGTATGGAATATGAACGCAATTTAACACATTATTTTATATGATAAATTACACGTGGAATTATAAGTTTTTTATATATATATTATTTATATTTTGTCAAATGTAGTCAGTATTTGTTCTTTACCTTTTATGTGGCTACATGTTTCACTGCCACAGGCAGCATCATCAGGCCAGCTATCTATGTACACTTAAACACTTATATATACACAACACATAAAGTTACACATATTTTCGTACATTTTTTGTACACGTCACATAAATAAATAGGTTTGTTCAGATTTGCTACACTTAAGAGGTACCTCATTCTAGTGTACTTCCTTCAAGACTGATTTGGAAAGGTAAAGGTGCAGCTCTGTTCTACTCTTATCAGATTGTACCTTGTGCCCCACTAGATTTGCTTTGTCTCTTTGATTTTATGCTGTTGGCAAAATATTAAATCATAAAGGCAATTGTAAGCAAAATTCAATTTTTCATTTAAGATTTTTTCCGGATTGCTTTTGTGGTGTTTATAAATCTCATATTCTTCAATGACGTTCATGGTGTGGCCTTTATTTATTTTATGTATCACTGACATATTATCCTGTATGCTGGTGTAAGAATGCATGTTATCAATTAAATGGTCTGTGAATGCTGAGTTTGTAGTTCTATTGTTTCTGCTGCTAGGTATACGTTCTTTAAATCTTTCTCTAAAAGTTCTGCCTGTTTGTCCGATGTAATATTTATCACAATCACTGCAATTTAGTTTGTATATGCCACTATTGTTGTATAGGTCTTATTTATTTTTTGTGTGGTTGAAATATTGTGATAAACTGTTTTTTGTTCTGTAGGCTATGTTGTAATTGTATTTCTTGAAAGAGTTGCGGACTTGCTGATCAAAGATTGGTGTATATTGCATTGGAATGAATTTTGTCTTTTTGTCGCTGTTGTTGCAGTGTAGAGGTTTGTTACGGTTATCAAGTTTTTTCTGTATTTTATGTACGAGTTTGTCCACCATTGAAGATTTAAAACCATTGTTTTGCGCT
>JAGFPH010003077.1:48067-105146 GCA_018207615.1 Philaenus spumarius
AAAAAAAAAGTGAATACAAATTCAAATTAAAAACTTGTTGAACTTTGACATAAAAAAAATTAAAATATGTACCAATATAAATATATAATTCTATATGCATCAGTAGAAGAGATTCTTACTGTACTAAAAAAAATTGTGTTTCATTTTATTAATTAAATAACAATTTCAAAATACATAACATAATATGTAATTACAATAAATATAAACTACAAAAATACTCCAATTGATAAACACAAAACAAATCTCACAACCAGTACGAAGTAAGCTTGCCTTGAACAATAACAATACAACAGAACAAAATAAGATAAAAATATACAAATAGACTAACATGATGTTATGGTGTATAACAATTAGTTACAAGATGGAATTCAATGTGTTTAAGAGGTTTTCAAAGTTATGCAATAAAGGATTTGATATTAGTGTATAGGTTAGTTCCACAATTAATAAAGTCTTGTTTACCACGCTCTATATTTATGACTTATGAAAAAAATCTGTGTAATATGTTAATAACTTAAATTGTTTTACAAAGTTCATATAAACGTAGATCTGAAAATGCTTCTTTATAGAGTCGCTCTTGCAATTTGTGAACATGCTTTCTGCTACAAAGGGTTAACTAAGAGTTGCTAAAATTACTGGGGTTTTAGCAAAAATGGGGTCGACAAAGACACATTAGTAGAGAATTTGATTTTGAGCAAATTTATGTAAATAAAGACAAAAAAACGTAATAAATTTTTTCAACAAAATTATAAGTTTGTGGAGAGTAAAGATCCCAAATTTGATTAAATCTTTCACTGCTGTGTAGGATTATTTACATTCTGCTGCTGCTATCCTGTAGTGCTATGCCTGTATATAAACAAATTCATATGCAGAGACATCGCTATGAGGGGGGATTTCACCCCCAATAATTTTAAAATCCAAAAAGTTGGTAAATTTTCAGATTTGGAAAAAAGGTGGAATTTTGATATTGGGATTAAATTGCACGCAAAAAACTAAAAAAACCCCAACTTTGGGTTTTGTTGTTAGTATTACCAACATTCACAAATAACAAGTAAGTTATAATTTCCAATCTAAAAATTTTGGGAAAATCGAACTATTTCTGTACTAAACAAATGCATTGTCTTCTTTTAATGAAGTCCTGATTAATTTAGTTCCGACCCTTGTAACTGAGGCAACACTGAATGTCCAGTGACAGTGGCTGAACATGCCACGCTGCCAGACCAGTGTTGCCAAATTGGGGAAATTTTGAAGTTTGTGGCAAATAATGGGGAAAAGAAAATGGCGGGGAAAAGTATGGGGATTTTTTTCAATAATGTGATGAACATGTTGAAATTCTTGTAAAAAATAAAAAAACTTAAGGAGACATGATGCTGTAAAAACAGTAGATCAAAATATTACATAATTTTTGACTCCAGCTCTTACAAGTAGGCCTAAAATCGCTTTTGAGATGAATAGATATTTTCAGTATATTTTTTCTCATTCAAGTCCATTAATTCCATTCAGGCTTAGAAAATGTATCGACAAAAGTGTTATTTAAATTTATTTGTTTTTAACAGTACTAATTACCTAATTTACAGTAATACAAAATTAAGTTTCAATGAATGTTGGTCATCTGAACAAATTTTAGAATAGTATTTATTTAAAGCAATCTTGTTAATTTGATAAATAATTTACATAAATTTAAAAAAGTATATTTAGCAGTCCATAAGTTTAATTTCCATTTTCTGATCGACTAATCTTTCCCGAAAGAAAATACAGCATCGTCCGATTCAGCACCCGGGGCTGCAACGGTTGTCCCTAAACAGCAATGAAAGAGTTAACAACCAATAAAATAAAAATGTCCAACAATTTCTTTGACAGAAACCCATTTGTTTGGGAAAAACTGGTCGTCTTCGGCTAAATAGCAAAGGACTAACACACGAATCATTTTTCATTGGATGATAAATTAAATTTTATTTTCAGTAAAATAATTCTAGAAGAGTCAAAACGTGTCTCAAATAACTTAAAATTTTTCATTGCGACTCATTAATTTCACAATGATTTCTGTTGACAAGTTTACGGGGAAAACGTGTCACAAAATTACTAACACATGTTGTGACAGAAACTGTACAATAATTTAAAATAAATTAAAAATATTAGTTTTGGTGCGTACCTAATCTAAAATTAGAACTGGAAGCCCCTATGTGTATGTGGATATAAAAACCACTGCCTGACTAAGTCATTGTGCCAAATATATTAACCGAGTAAAAAGTTAACACTAAAATATTACTTCTAACACTAGTAATAGTACAGTCAAATTATATTTTGCAAAAGTTTTCCTTCATTACAAACTACATTGCTTTCATTAGGATTGGAAAAAATCTTACATTTTCGAGTTTATATGTCTCAAATGTCGAGCGAGAGGGTCTCAGCAGTCAAGAGTTATGTTTGAATACCGGTAATTCATATACTAATGCAAATCTTATTCGGACATTAATTTATTTCGAGAACTTTCATGATTGTGTTTTAAATTTTGTTTTTATGCTGCTTTAGCGCAAATCGTATTCAACTGAGTAAACCTATTATTTTCCCTGGTATGTCCAGGGTTCCTGTTATACTAAACACTATGTTTTTGGATATTTTGTATTAAACAAATACAACAGATGATTCACATTTTGTAAAAAAATAATTTAAATTATTTACTGTATTGGCTAAACATACTTTATACGTGCCAAAAATAATTTTTTTTTTAAACATTGCTTAAAGTTCATTAACTGAATAATAAGAAGTTTGACTACTAGATAGCTACTAAAACCACTTCAACAATCATTTACTTTAAGCTCAAAACAATACAATTTCCTTTTGTAGTTTAAAGTAGATTTAAAGTGTTTCAATACATTATGTTGATTTCCATTGTAAATAATTGATGACAGCCCGTAGCTCCGTAATGGCTGCGCTTAGAGAAAAAATACCAAAGAACAAAAGTGTCATAAAATAATATGTTGTACCAAAAAATACAATAAAAATATGGTGTTTGTATTTAAAAAAATTAAAAGTGGCGGTCATATTGGGAAAATTGCGAAGATTAAAAATACGTTAACACTTTTTAATGTACGTACAAATCCAAAAAAGGTTGGGATGAATCCCAATTTAAAGTTTTTCGAAGAACTGATAGTTTCCGAGATCCCAATGGTGGCCATCTTGGGTTGATCACCCTGTATATGTATAACTTGACTGTACTAAACCATCCTTAGTTGATTTGTGATAAGTTGGGTATTTAGTTTGTAAAACCAATTCCATGCGAAGTAATTGTTAAATAAATAAAGATTCTATAATTACAACTAAAATATATTTGCAACTCTATCAGCTATTTTTGTTTTATTTCGATACGATATCTCATTCAATATGAATACAACATTACATGTCTGCATGTATAAAATTTAACACACGTAATCTGAGTTGGGAACGTAACGAGAATGAACAGTGTGGAGAACAAACAGTGCCATTTTAAAACAATTTAGATGTATCTCCTGATGACTCAAAAGAGATCAGCTCAATATCTTTACGTGATAGTATAAACCCACTATCAATCTCTTATAGTAAAACTGTTTAATTATTAAGTTTTGACTGAGTATGAAGAAATATTGTGGTTTCGCCCAGTACTAACACGTGGTTATGGTAAGGAGGCTGGACTGTCATCAAATTGAATTGGCCAAAAGTAACATCGGCGAGAGTTTCAAAACAAATAACAAAAAACAGACCGTTAGAGTTACTGGTCTGAATATACCATCGGACAGACTGTTAGTTTGAAAATGCGTTTAAGCAACACCTGCCTAAATCATATCTGAAATTGGTCAAATCTAAATGATTGCGACAACAGATATACTGACCTAAAAATAGTAAAATTTAGTGAAAATAATCGTTACACGAACGTGATTGAGTTTGAAATTTATTGGGCAGTGAAATAAGATTCAAAAATTTTGTTAAATGACAAACTGTCCGCAATGTTTGTAGGTAGTGATCAGACAGGCGGGGGAAATAAGGATTCACGTAACATCATTAAAAAAGGGAGGGGACGCATAGTTGCAAGTCTCGGTACCGGAACCGTGCGATAACTACTTTGTTCGAAAACCCTTTGTTTCCATCCATTCGCTATTTTGTTTTTTTTACTAAAAACTTAATATCTTTATAAATAGACAAGATTTAGGCCGCCTTCACACGAAGCCACTTAGCAGCGCTTCTCGGTGGTTGGTTCTCCCTTCACACGAAGCCACTTAGCAGCGCTTCTCAGTAGCCAGCGTTGTGGCGCTGCTACGGCCGTAGTGGCGCTTCCACGCCCGTTGTGTCGCTTCTCGTTGCTTCTAAATTTCAATGTGTGCATTACTAGAAAATAGGTAACTATCGCATTCCCGACTATCAGTCGTTAGGTAGAAATAAATTCGCCAAATATAGTCATTTTATTGCTTTTTTACAGAAAAAAGTCCAAAGAATTCATATATGCAACTAAAAAATTTATTGATGTAAAATTTAAAAAGTTATTAGGTCAGGAAGCAAAATAATGTTCAGTAACGGACAAAATTTAAAACTTTAGGCCTACATAAAAATTAGTCCAAATTTTTTGTATTTTCAAAATAGCCTACATACAAATTTTGTAATTTAGTTCTAAATAGAGGCGAATAAAAATATGTCAATTTCAAAACTGTTGTTTAGTAAGCACCAGTTTTTATATTCCTACTACAAAACCGCTAACAAAAATACAGGCCTCTTTTGAAACAATAATTAGGAATATTTTTGTATGCTTTACCCAAAAATAAAATTTTATAATACAAAATTGTAAATACTAACTTATAAAATTAATTGAACTGCATATTTGAAAATGTAATAATTACCTTATTTTATAAATGTATTTCACTTTTTTTCACTAAATTAATACAAATTACGCTAAAGTCTCTCTTATGTGTACTATACATTCCGTTTAGCAATCTTATTGCTGTATTCTAAATGTTTGAGGTCCCATATAGCAGGCCAATTCTCCACTTCATTTATAAAATCTTAAATGTTAATTTTTTTCCGTTATGTCACTCTCAGACGCCATTTCTTAAATAAATAAAACTTTCGCACGTCTGCAAGTTTCAACTGTTCAATCAAGACTGATTGATATTGTGTTAACGCCGGCCAGCAGCGCTTCGACGAGCTACCGGTGGCGCGTAGCAGCGCTGCTACGCGCCACGCATCGCTTCTCTTCCGAGCGACTAAAAAAGTGGCGACGTGTGAAACCTACCATTTAAAACTATGTTTCGACATCAGCAGCGCTACTTTTAATCGCCGAGATCTGTGGCGAAGGCAAATTCCGTCACAGGCAGTGTCGCTTCTAATTTAGTGGCTGTGGCGGTGTGTGAAACCTTCCATTTATTTCTAGCTTTAGTCGACGGAAGCGCTTCTTAGTGGCGCTGCTAAGTGGCTTCGTGTGAAGGAGCCTTTAGAGTTAAAATTTGGTGTGCATATGTGTTATGTGCACTATTACCAGGGTATAGGAAATCAGACCAGTATTTTGTATATTTTCAAAATGGCGGCCGTTAACAATTTTAGAGGTATTTGACATTCAACATTATAAACAGTCGCCATTTAAAAAAATATAAAGGACACTATTCAGATTGTACGTACCCTGGTGAAAATGTACATAACAAATACATAAACCAAATTTGAACTCAATATCTTATCTACTTCCAATGTTGTTAAGTTTTTGTGAAAAAACAAAATGGCGGATAAATGGAAAACAAAGTGTTTTTCTACCTTTTTATCATAAATTTATTAAAGGGACAACTCTACAAAGTGGTTCCAGGACACCCTGTGTATTGATTTAAGTATATTATATTTGTTTTGTTATTACCATTATAACATATTGTAACTTTGATTCAATAAATTATTAAGTTGTGTGCAATTTTTTAGGAATTAAAAATTTATATAATGTTTGTGAGAGCTCATGTAACTTTTATCAGTTTTTTTACAGGTAGTCTGGGTCACACGTTCATCAAAACTCTATTGTTCTGGATAGAGCAATTGAAACGCACTGTGTTGTTTTGAGGCACTTGCGAATACTAAAACTGAAAATCATTATCTTACTATAAAGAGATGCAATCAAAGCAGTAAATAATACTGTGTAAACTTTATACATGCAGCCAGCTCAAAACGTTTCCTTCTCAGCTCGTGTAATGTTTATTATATCTAAAAGTATACTTAATCATTATGATTGAAAAGTTTTACATACAGCGTAAATTATATAATCTATATCATCGTTAATAGTAAATATTTTGTACAAACCGCCGCCTCCGTCTAATTACAGATATATAAAAATGTATCTCGTACTTTGTGTTGAATAAAAACATTTTCCGTTACAATACAAACTATTGAAACTCGTCAACTGTACAACGACCGAGCGATGATGCGTAGGGTTCAGCCGAACAGTTTCTCGAAGCAAGCGTGACAGTACGGTTTGTCGTTTTGTTCCTTGAAAGTGCCTTTGTTCAACTGTTTCAGGCAGAAGGCGCAGACAAAGTGCTCGGGGTGAAATTTACGGAACATCGCCGTGATGCAACGACCTGAAACCCAACGACAAACAATATATTTGACCAGACAAATGGCTGGAGTAATGCGTGAGGAAGGAATAAGGAAACGGAAAACTGTATTTAAAACAGAATACTTGGCAAAGAAAATAAGCGGAGGAATATGCGGGGGTTGGAAATTTGACCAGGAAAGAAGGTATTTGACAAGACATCTAGTTAAGACCATCTTAATGACTACAAAGAGATAGGACCCCACAAATCTGTGAGGCCTGGAGCCAAATCTTATACACACAAACATAAAAGCAATACCAGGCATACGATAAGTAAACTGGATGTTTACTAAGAGACTTGAAATTCATACATACAATACAAGAAATAGAAGGGAAATAAATTTGAGATACTATAGGCTGCAGAAATCATCGCACTGTCATTTGGGGTGGGTTTAAAAGTATACCTTAATATTAGTATTAATCTTGATGCTACCCCAAGTAAAAAATGTTTGAGAAAGTATTATGCTTGGACAATAATATTACGACGTACCGTCACAATAGTCTAATTTTCCTTTTTCTTTACGCATCTTGACAGTAGGCCTACTACACGGGACAGAAAAAGATGCACAGTGAAAGTTATATGTTAAGTGTTGTGTTTTGTGTATATGCATATCTTTTTATGTATTTTAAATATTGACAACGGGAACTACCCAGCAATCCTGATGATGGTTGAATAACCGAAACGGCCATAGTAAAGAAAAAAGAAAATTAGACTATTGTGACGGTACGTCGTAATATTATTGTAATAAAATCAACAGTCGGAATGGCGAAAACAAATATGTATGAATTAAGCTTGGCTTGTCAAAAACCCCTTTTATTCATTACACTTAAGAATTATATGATACATTTTTAACCTTTGTTTATTTTGTGTGGTAATGTATGCATGTTCATGTCTAAAGATTATTAATTTATGGTATAAGTGCAGAGGTTTACAAACATGATGTTAGTTTAAAGTTAATTTTTGACAATATCTATTGTACTGAACACACCGAACGGCAAATAAATTATTATTATTAAATAAAATTATCTTTGCAGGGACATTTTTACATTATCATTTAAATTCATTACTTTACGTTTGTAACTTTTAAAGTGCCTAATTTGCTTTTTCATCAATCAAGGAACTGATGCTAACTAAAAATGAATTCTGCAAACGTGAATACTCTAAAAGATCACCTGTAATTGGTTTGTGGCATCCTGCACAAAGAGAGCCTCTCTTGGCGTGATAGTGTGTCTCGCAGTACGGAAGACCTTCGTGGTCAAAAAATGAACCTCCGTGGAACGGTTGCCGACAATCCTGAAACACAGGTAAACAAACAGGTGTAGATGAAAAACATAAGAATGTCTGTCGAGCTGCAACATTTACGGATTCAATTCTGTTGAAAAATATGTCTCCACCACTAACACTGAAAACTAGATTTTGTACATTTTTTAATGTGTTTTAATGTGATAACAGCTTTATATTTTCAAATTGCTTCATAATTTTGTAAAGTAAAATTTTTTTACAATTGATTAAATAATAGAGTTGAACAATCATTTATGTTTTTTCCAGAATGTGCGATGACTGTTTTAACAATAATTTCAGTAATTTAAAATGTCTTTTACTTGTTTATTTTGTATTAAAATTTAAACGCAAAACACAATGGGTACAATTTTATACGTTCAAAGAATGTTGACAATTAGTGTCAACAATAAGAGATGTTGATTTAAAAATACAGTATCATGTTTGCGTTGTAAATATATTTAATGTAATTAAACGTACATTGTGTGTAATAATGTTCACAAAAATGTCAAAAAGCTATTAAACTAATGAAAATGACAATTAATATAAAAACAATTCAAATTCCATTTGAAAAAATAGTCTATTCAATTAGGACACAGATTTGGTAAGAAATATTTAATACCTTATGTAGTTTCTGTGAAGTAAATTGAAGCAGCCATTAACAAAAATAAAACTAAGTGTTTGCGCAATATCTCCAACAACAGATAAGATCAAAGTAGTTTATTTTTAGAAATTGTGGGAATGTCAGAATTAGCTTTGGCTGTTTACAACAGGTCGTAATGAGTAGTAAAGAACAGAAAATATCTTTAAAAGGATGTAGACCGATTCAGTCCGTTCAAGCTGGAATATAAGCTCCTTACATAACAAACAAAATGCGTGCGATTATACTGTCATATTTTCAGCATCAGAATGAATGAATGTCGCTGAATTTTTTTATTCACAGGTTTTACAATTTTATTAGACTTTACTGTCAAATAAATTATTCACGTTTATGTCATCACAGCACATTGTTGTTTGGTATCTGTTGTGTTGTTGAAATTATTTTAGATTCTGTAAAACATGAAAGTGTGATTTGTTGAAATAAGCGATATCTTTAACATCTCAATGCCTTTACTTTCAATTCTTAATTGAATTGCCAATTATAAGTGATCTTTAAATAGAATAAGGCGCTCGTTGCACAAACTGTTTGTCAACAGCGAATGTTAAATAAATAAAGTTCAAGTGTTTGGCAGGTGGTGGTTGTTTTTTGTTTTGTTCGACATCCTTCTTTCCCACCAGTTAGATCAATAACAACAGGAAAATAGTGTAACAATTTACTGAAATTAGTTAAATACAAAAATGAGGAACAAGTTTAGAAAGTATTAATATATTTTTTAATTGTCATGTACCGTAGAAAAAAAGCATAAAATGCTTTGAGAATGCCTAAAAAAGAAAAGTTATTTGCACTATAACAAAATAATAAAAACAGGAAAAAAATGATATATAAGCAGACAAGACAAAATTAAAAGGACAAAACGGATTTGTTTAAAAAGTGTTATTTTAAAATAAAAACTGAACCTTAATAAGGTCCGTCACGTTACTTCTTGTCATATCATTTAAGACGACGTGTTTCGAAGCCGAACTCCATCTTCAGGTTTTAATCACTCCGAAGAGATTGTCTCAGATTAAAATAAATAGGACATACACATATACCCAACACTAACACATAAACACAAAATCGCGCAAGTCATTTCACTAGGTCCGCGACTTAACGTAGTCGGTGAAATTGATTTATTTTATGATTTACACTAAAACCTTGTTTATCTAAACAAACATTTGACAAAAAATGTTTTAATACTGTACAAAAATTTTGTTATTCAGTAATTGAGCTCATTACCACAACTCATCTTGATTTACCGTCATAATTATAACGTCTTGTTTTGTAAGAAACACAACACAATGCAATAAATGTACAGTAATAACAACAACTAACATTGTAATTTAGGCCTAGTAATGGTAAAAAATGCCAAAATCGGTTTATCCGAAATTCCGTTTATCCGGAAAGGGTCTGGTCCCATCAATTTTGGATAAACGAGGTTCCGGATTTTAATGCGTGACGATCTCTTCGGAGTGATTAAGACCTGAAGATGGATTTACGACTCCGAAACATGTCGTCTTAAATGATACGACAAGAAGTCACGTGACAGGCCTTATTAAAGTTATATCATTATTAATTATAATAGTGACTTGGTACCACAAACATGCAATTCAAAATAAAAATTGAAATATAAATTTTATTATTAGTTAAGTACAATTATTTGCCATTAACTTAAATATTTAGTTTCTTGACGTGTTTCGGAGACTCCATCGGAGGACTACTCGTACTCTGAGGTACTACAGTAGGTCTACTACAGTATTATAGTAGTACAAGAAGACCGTATATCTCCAGAACATGTCAATGAACATAATTGTTAAAACAATGCTAGAAATGGCAGAAGATTGGAACTTAATCATCGGATATAACTATTATAATTTATTTTTAGTGGTTCAATAGACATTTTAAATGTAACCGTTTTTAGTAATTACTTCATCATGTTGTATTCAAAACTAGACATAATTTTAACACAAACGATAATGAGTAGAATAATGTACAAAAGGTTAGATATTTTTTTAAACAAGACTCGAACACAAACCATTATGGTTTTTACTTGACATTTGGTTTTTGAGGAAAATTCAAGGAAATTAAATTAAATTTTTTATAGACAAGTCATTACATCAGATGCCAAAGTGTCTCTGTGCTATTTACGGTGTAAATTTAAACAATTTCTAAGACAAGTAAGACTAGTTGAGTTGGTACAGTTAAAACAAATTATATGTTTTGATAGAATCTAACTTTCTTATTATTACAGTTTTCTTATATAATTGGCTTTTAATATTCACACGAAATCAACAGGTTCACGTTAAAATTATTTAAAATTAAGGAGTTACAGTATTCACTATTGTTAAAAACACGTAACTCAAAATTACAGTTTGTCGATGACATAAACAAATAACATGATACAAAATTGGCATGATATCAGATTTTGTTATAATTATGTTTTTGTAAAATTTGTTATTACGTGATTTAATAAGAAAGTATGAATTAAAAACAATTCTTTTAAATACAAAGGATAACAAAATTATGAAGTTTGATAGAGTAATAAAACGTTTAGTATTAGCAGAAAAGGTTAATTTGATAAAAATCAGTTTTCTAAACATTTAGAATATATACAAATCATAATAATTATTATTTTTAACTTACAAAAACATTTAGTCAGCATATTATTTCAAACAAAAACTTGTAAAAAATAAGTTTATAAAATGTGCTTGACTGCAAGTTACGAATCAATGAAAATTCTACTGTAATTTGTACTTTAATAAAAATATAAAAAACTGCAATGTATATTCGAATTCAGATAGTCTAATGATCAACTGTTTACGTTATAGCCAAAACTAATATAAAGATTACAGAACACTTTATAATTCTGAATAATTTAATGTTTTACGAAATTGACTAATAAACATTCTCCAAGAAATAGTAACACTGCAAATTCTCCAACCGACATAAAAGTTTTAAGAGCGAAAGAGAGGACTATTAAAGAAACAATTGCAATAATGATGTTACATTTCAATAGATTGCTTCACACATTGCGACACGAAGAAGACAATATACATAAGAAAGGCACAGTATACTAAACCAGAAACAGACCCGATGTCAAGAAACTTAAAAGAAAATGTAAACAGTAAAACTGAAAACATATCGATTGAAAACAAAAGATAAATAAACCAAGAACCAAGAAGGCTCTCTGTAAACATCTTTTCAACCAAGCTCAGGAATTACTGTGTTGCTTCTCATCTAGAAAAATACACTATTTTCAAAGAATTTAAATCTACGATAAATACAATGAATCTCTTTTATCGTTGAAAGCTTTTATTGTTGATTTTAAATTGAATTTACATGAAAACTAGAATGCCAAATGGGGCAACAGAAATCAGTGGGGAAAATGCAAAAAAAAAAAAAACTTTTAGGCCTGGTAGCAGCAGAAAAATAATAATAATTTCATAAATCACACCAAGCATTAAATGCAGGAGATGAAGACTGTGCACAAATGAAAAGAAAATATTTTCAAGGTGAATCGTCGTCGCAAAATTACAGAGAAACAAAAGCGACATTTTAGTTCAACAGAATGTCTACCTTGATGTTATTAAAATATTTGGCAATCACAACTAGGTTAAACGCAAATAGATTTCACTTAACCTCATCTTAGACTGGACTAATTTGTCTAGAGTGATTGCTGTGAAATAGGTCAGGCCACACGCATAACCCAAAAGTCTATTTTTTCCTAATCTGGATTTCCTGAATAACAATACCAAAATTTTGAATGGCCAATGCATACAAGCAAATAGTTAATTTTAGAATCACCGTTCATTATTTGGATGGGTGGCGTACAAAATTGTAAGATTTATTCATTGACGTTGATTTCTCAAAGAATTAAAATATTGTGCACTGTTACTGAGTATTTATAAATAAAATAGACCACCTGTGAAAGGTCAATGACCCTGGCAATGTCAAGGTCACCGCATCCATCATGGCTGCATAATTTATTTATAAGTTTTGTTGTTTGTATTTTGTTTTTGTTTGTTTTGTTTTTTTTTTATTTATTTTTATTTGCTTTATTCAACACATACATAATTTTTCTTTTGACTCTAGTGTTAGTGATGAAGACATAAATTTACTAGAAAGTAAAATGTTTTATTATTTTTCTATAAACAATATTACAAATAATAGAAATAGTTCAACAATAAAATACAGATAATAGCGTTGTAGCGAAAGAGAGAGAGAGAGAAAGGAACTGGGTCTGGAGGGAGAAGGGTCAACATTTTGCTTTATTCTTTGGGGCCGGGCATGTTTTGGTATTGGAGGGCATCATCACATCTTTAACAACAGCTGATTCAGACTAACAGCTGATTCAGTCTTCTCCTTCTTCTTCGTCCACTCCTACGCACTTGGGACAAACGGGCTTTCCTTCCATAGCATAGAAACTTTTTCCAGTTACAGGTTTCTTACAGTCCTAAGAAGTAAGCAGTGTTGATTAGCATTTAGTGTACATATAAATGTTTATATTGAAACCAATCGATGTTAAGAGGCGAAATTTCCTTTAAATTACCTGAAAATTGCAAAATAAGTGGACACCTGAAAATCATAATTTTTATGAAAACTTTGTAAGTCAAAATTTGTTTAGTGGGACTGAATTTCAGTAATGTCCAAAGAGAAATGTTAAAGATTTATCAGAAACATATTTTAACTTGAATTTTAAGGTTTTTACTGATAAAAGTCAGCTTATAAATTGCATTTATTAAATAAAACTTAATTTATTAGAGTACTACTTTTGCAAAAATAGTTATTTCATAAAGATTTTCATATAAATAAATTTAGAAAATAAAACATTGTTTACTAGTACTTACTGGGAAATTTTAATTCAAATATCAATTCCTATCAAGTAGTGTTTATTTGTTTAGGCCAAATAAAGATATTGAAAAGAAAAATGATTTTAAATATTGTGACAATTTAAAAAAAAATTATCAAGAGAGCACCGTCAATTCAAGCATTATTACAGTCATAAAAGTTTAAAAAAACATTTAGAAAATTATTCTACTCTAAGATTTACTGTTTAAAAGAATACCAACCCTGCAGACAAAGCAGTCAGCGTGCCATTGAGAGCTCAACGCAGATACGTAGTTCTCCATGATTGGTCGATTGCATCCGCCGCACTTAGGAGCAAACATGTCAAAGTAGTCATCCCGGCAGTAGGGCTTTCCGTCGCGTTCGTGGAAACCCTCTTCTCCAAACTGCTTGCCGCATTGCGCGCAGAAGAAATGTTCAGTATGCCAGGTCTTCTCTAGTGCTGTCACGCATTTCTAAACAGTAAACAATACATTGGCTAACAATAGTTTACAAGTTTATATTTAGATAGTCTAAGAATAGAACACTAGTGACTGTTGGAGAAAAAACTTTCTGGTGAAATACAATGAACAGAAATAAAGATGTTTTATGAAAGTGACAATATTGAATTGATTTGTTAACTTTATTAACCTTTCCCAAACGAATGGTTTAAATGTGGAAATTTTAGCAAAAATTCAACCAAAATGTAAATTGGACAAACATTTTATTTTAAATGGTATGAAACTCGATCTGTGTTTTTTAAAAATAACACGCTTCTAAAATAATGATTAATTTCTAATTTTCTGTGAACGTTTACTAATGAATTCCAAATTACGGCCATCTCTTTTCTCAAACAAATTTTTCACACTATAATATTTTTAAAAAGAACAAAAATTTCCGTTTTTAAAAATACAACACTTCACTTAAAACGTAAAACACTCGCACTTCCTTACATCGAGTATTGGGCCGTTGCAGTAGGCACATCTGGGAGAAAACAGATTATGATAATCAGGTTCACAGTAAGGGTGTCCATCTCTCTCGAAGAAGTTCCTGGTACCCAGCTCCTGACTGCAGTGAGTGCATGTGAAGTGCTCCGGATGCCAGGTCTTACCCAAAGCGGTGATCACTTGGCCTACGATCGGTTTGTCGCAAGCGCTGCAGCAACCTTTCTGCGTGGTGTTCACCCCTTGTCTACTCATGTCTGCTTGCAAGCTGCCGAGCATACAATCCAACTGCGCGGCTTGTTTCTGCTTGCTTTTGCTTGGCTTCGCGTACGCAGACTCGGCTATACGAGCTGTCGTGCTTTGTTGTTGGTGATGTTGTGAACCCGACACCTGTAAACAGAAACACAGTTTTCGTTGTAATAAAACGTTATTTTGTCGTTCGGTTTGTCTTTTCATTTCCTATAATATAAATTTTCATTAAATCAATGACAGGTTAGGTTATAATTATTTTAAAATCGATTAAGCTCTACAATGTAGAAAAGAAAATGAGAAGACAAACTAATTTATATACAAAAAAGTTATACAAACAAATTTTACACTGGATAAAACTTTTTTATAAAATGTTTAAACACTAAATAACTGCTCATGATTTTAAAAATTTTAATTTAAAAATTTGTCTAACAACAGAGAATAACAACTCTGTTTGATTATACTACAGAAGCAAGAACTAAAACACACAGAAAGTATAAAAATAGCGAGAAATATTATTCAATAAATATAAAAACTGTTGGTACAAACTGATCAGAAATGTTGCGTGTATGTTAGGCTAAGAAGATGTGAACGGCGAAGCTGTGTTTCTGGTCTTCTTGTCAGTTCCCCTCCATAGGCACGCCCACACCCCCTCCTGCCCCTCCCTAAGCTATTTCTGGACAACCCAAGAAAGGAGACAGTGCTTCTTCCAAGCTGGCAGTATTACAATCACCCCCCTTGTCTCTTGTCCCCGTTTCACACAAACATTCAAAAATCCGATAGGTAAACATTTTATACACGTTCACAAATTATATTTGGCAGTTGGGTTGCACATAGCACTGCAAGATTATTTCCACTAGATGGGAAACTGTAACATTTTATGTGTAATTAGGAACACATAAAGTAATTTATTTTATTATTTAACTTGTGTAGAAAACTTGATTCAAAAATTTCCTTATGTATTCAAGGTTTTACCAACTATTCCCCCCCCCCCCCCAAAAAAAGAATTTAATAAATACAGAATGAAATAACCAGTACACAAACTTAAAAAGGTCAAACACAATCCTAATAAGAATAACAATAATAGATGAAACTTTTTTAATTTTTTTAATGATTTTAAAATTATTTGTTTTCATATTTGGTCAACTTAAATTTATGTAAAATGGAGCTAAATACAGTTTCATATTTGATGTTTATACGTTTGTAACATGTGCTGTGTCACAAAAAGTATCAGAATGGCTTTATACTTTCTAAAAGAAAACATTCAGGACTATGCAGGTGAACACACTGGTCCTTCATCTTTTAACTAATTTCAATCAAGTATTTATCAATTATGGACCATTTTCAAGGGACATCTCATAGAAGGTCGGAGGAAAATTTTAAATGTAAGCTAGGTCACATCTCCTATCAAATTAAAGTGACATTTGAGGAGATGTACAATTGAGAAAGACAATGTAATATATTTTTGACTTTATTTCTGTTGAATATTGAAAATGCATAAAATTTTATTAATTATTTATATTATTGATGTTATAATTCAAATCTTTCCGAAATGTAAATTTACTAGTTTTAAGTTTTAGCTATAATTTGTTTAACCCTACCAATAACAGGTAATTTTTTTACCTCTGTGGATATATGTAATATGTCACATATATACTATGTAATTTTTTGGGTAATAAATAAATAAAGGAAAACATTTTCCCGCATACCTCATCAAAAAGATAAATCTGTTATGAAATGCTGTCAATTGAACAAAACTTTGTGCATGTTAAAACATAGCAGAACTGAGCAAACTCTTTGAAAATTTACAGTTTTTATGGTTTTATCACAAATACTCTTAAAGTTCCCATTTTCAAAAAGATCACAATATTTACATTGTCCACCCTGTAACTGAGGAATCTAGCTGTTGATAGTTTTTAGCTGATGTTCGTTACCATCTTTCAAATCGTTAATCTAAAAATATTGAACCCTAATATTGATCAACATAACTGATATTTCACTTGTTAAAATTAGTAGTTTTATTTGTGTATGTACTGTCCAAAATCATCAAACCCACACAAAATCCCATCCTGTCCTAGACAGCATGTTGTCAGAAAACCATCTGTGTGTGTTGAGTGTTCACAGAGAAAGGCAGAACAAATTACGTACATTTTTTTTTGAAAAATTAAGGAGAAATGGGGTTTTTCTACAATAGATTTCAAAAATTTTTATTTTATTATTATTGTGCTGGTATTTTGTATTCTTTGAGTTCTGTCCGTGTGTATTGTTTTAGAAAGAAATTGTATGCATTAAAAATAGTATACTTTTTTTATTTAAAACTACCCTCCTTAAATTTTTCACGTATATTAAAAACTAATAATTCTAGAAATACAAAATAATTTAACAATTATGTTCTGGTGCTCTAAACTCCCTCTTTAGAAAAAACATACTCAGCCTGTTGCACTCCTCTAGAAAAATCTAGATACAGCATAGTTATTGGTTTATTAGGATTGCTATACAATGTTAATATTTTAATATATTTTATTTTAAAACTAGTTGTACCCGTGACTTTGTCCAAGTGCAATAATGACCGAAAATACGTCAAAGCAAAACTACCAAGAAAAACTATCAAACGATATTTTGCATTTTTGACCCCTCCGATCGTCGGACAAAAAACTTTCAAAATGAAATATGTAGAAAATTTAATGTTTAAAAACGAATGGACTTTCTCGAATGTGCATTTCTCCAAAACCTTCCCGACGAAGTGCTATATGTCTAATGGCTCAAACCTCAACTGTATAAGTTCAGCCGTTCTCAGTTGATCCCTTCACAGACAGACATGATTTTATTACATGTATAGATAATGGATTTAATGGTCACTAAAATATTATAAAGCCTGTAAAAAAAGTAATTACAAAATTCTGAATTACAGCAAACTTTAACATAAAAATTCCAAACAAATTTCATTATTTTCGTAAACAATTTGAATTCTAAGATTTTAAATGTTTTGTAGGCTTTTAAGGACCAGAGCCGTACCAGAGCCGTCCCTAGGAATGTAGACACCAGGGGCAAGCTTACATTGGGCGCCCCCTACCGTATAGTGTTGAACTCAAAGTCATGAATGTTTGTTAAATAAGAATATATACGATTTTATTGTCTGATGGCAGCGCAAAGTGAATTTTACGTCCGTAAGGCAATATACAATTTTTATCGACAGCTCGTTGGCGCACCCCTTGTTTCGGCCTGAGGCAGATGACCCATTTTCCCCCACTAGGGAAGGCCCTGCTAAGGACACTTTAGTAGGTCAAATAACCTGATGTGAGAAATATACATTCCAATAATTAATAATAAAAAAATTGACTAATCTTATACAGTAACTTTATTTTTGAGTTGCTCCCTTTCTTCAATATTTAGATGTTGTTTTCTCTATTCATTAAATAAGTAATATTCTGCCAACAACTTTTGGGGGAAAAACTTGTTGCAGGGAAAATATTTCAACCACCTCATAAAAACAATTTCTGCTTCAATCAAATGTTTTTTTTCCATAACATAATAACCTATCGGCAAACATCATACACGCAAGGTGTAATGAAACCCGAAATCGTAATTGAATACTCCAATGAAATTAACAAAAGCTCATTAGACCTAAACATTTTTAAAAAACCATTCAGATGTTTTTACACCCCACCCCTATACTCGCTGTTGTGCAGAGCAAGGATGAGTCAACACCCAGGAAAACTTCCCAGTATATTGTTAGCCATAAAACTGTACCACAAGCACAGATAATGTTAAAACATGATGTGGCCATGTTTTACAAACAGATTGAACATTTAATAAACAAACTGTTAATGGCAAGAACATTCTGCACAACTGAGTTGCTTCAATATAAACAAAATCTTAATTAATGACTAATTTAAACTCATCGGCTGATATTAAAGTAGAATTTATTTACTAACAAATAAGTAAAGGTATAAATAGAATAACTGAAGCATACACACTGAGTCGCATTTGCACATACTTGGCTGCAATACATACTTGTACACTGCGGTGAACTTGTTTTGAATACTCAAATATATTTCGAAATACTCTTGCCAATAAACCTATCGTGGCAGAAATCATCACCATATCCATATAACTTGTGAAGAAATAATTGTTCCCTGATTTCTGATTTACAAGGAAAAGCACCATATGAAGCCATAACATTAAACACAAATTTGTAATTAATCCAAATACACAAACATCCATCGTCTTCACCCTGATTCGAATCAGGACATCAAGGACTTCAAGAAAGTTAAATTATTGGGAATTCATTTAGACAATAAGCTTACTTGGGAGTCTCAAGTATCAAATCTTTGCATACGATTATCCAGAGTAATTTATCTTTTAAGAATATTAAAGCAGTATGTTAACCCGAAAGCGCTTCTTACGACATATTATGGTCTATTCCATTCATTGCTTATGTATGGTGTAGAACACTGGGGCAATTCAGGTCCTTCACGGAGAGTTTTTATGATGCAAAAAAAGCAAAAAGGCTCATTATTGGGTTATCAAATGGACAATCTTGAAGACCTGGATTTTCTGAACTTGGGATTATGACTGCCTTGCCTATAATTATGTATACAGAGTGTTCATAAAGTCCATTTAACCCCTAATTATTTTTGTTAATTTACTGAAAAAATGTGATGATGGGGCTTGAGGGGGAGGGGGTTAACAGTTTCAAATGTAAAAGTAGGTCATGTAATACACCATTGAAAAGCTTCTTAAGAGAAACAGAATGGTGCAAACTAGAGCTTAATATCTTACTTGTTTGTAGTACGGTACCATTAATTTATCTGAGTTTCTACATGTACTTGAAAAACTTTGGGGAATAGAACCCTTGACCTTTGCTCCTGAATTTCTCTACTGTATGCGTAACTGATAAGCACCACTTTTCATGTTCTGATAGGATAGTAATACCTCCCTCATTTTGTTCCTGATATTTGCTGTGACAGCACTAAGTTTTGCCTTTTTACAAATGAATCACTCGAAAAAAACAAGGTTGAAATGATTTTTTTATGGACAAGAACCTGCTTTGGTGTTATATCACCAATAAAATAAAATACCATTTTCCTGAACTTTGATTGTCCATTACTTTGAAACCAAGTAAGATATTAAGCTCTAGTTTGTGCCCTTCTGTTTCTCTTTTAATAAGCTTTTTAATGGTGTATTACATGATCTACCTTTATATTTGACATTATTAACCCCCCTTACCCTAAGCCCTCCAAAATTATAGAGGGTCAGATATGTCAAAAAATTTGTCATGTTAAGCAACACAAGATATATACAAAGTTTTGTTAACTTATTTTCAGTAACAAAAATAATGAGGGGGTTAAAATTATAAGCCTATATTCTATTCAATAAACTGCCTCTGTATGCAAGAAATTTTCCGGAGAAAACTTTCAAAACTGTAATTTTTCAAAAATAATTAAAAACTTTCATAAACTGGCTAAACAAAAAGCTTTCTATTCTGTGGAAGAATACATGAATACCGGTAATTGTAACTTAATTGATATGAACTTGTAATGTGTTACAATGTTATGTAAATATTTATATTCCAATATGATTGTGGCCTATAGTAGCCTACATGTTAAACAGCAATAAAGCTATTATTATTACAAGATTCAGATTTGGTGACCTTCGCCTTCAAGCCCACCTAAGTTCGCTGAAAGAGATTGTAGATATAGATGGCAGACATTCAAAAATAATCAATACTACTCAGATGGATTAGAACATTGCAAGCCACTGTTTGTTAACACTGATATTTAATTTTAACTGTTATGAACTTATTATATATTTTTGATGAAATAATGGATATATATCCAGTTAGAGGCCTAGTTCATGATTACAATACCAGATTAGGTCATTTTCTTGAATAACGGAGACACAAAAAAATACAAGAATTATCACTTAGCCTTAGGAATCAAACTGTTCAATAAACTGTCTGCCACTTTTCAAAGGTTGTTGATGATTTATTTCATACTTTTTATGGTTGGCTGAAAGAGCACCTATTTTACAACTTGGAGGAATATTTAAGTTGTGAAATCAATATTTAGTATGTCTGGGTCATCTGTCATGTTAGTTTTAAGTTTTAATGATTAAATTAAGCCTGCATGTGGCAAAGTCTATTGCAATCTTGTACATGTGCTGAAGGACCAATAAATGTTCTGTTCTGATCAATTACATAGTTCAACATACTTTAGACGCCTTGAACTATTGAAATGAATAAAATTTAATGCACCGACTCATTCATCTAAGTGTGACTTGGCACAAAAATGTTTTATCTCATTGAAATGAAACTTGATAGTATTAAACTACTGACTTATAGATGTAACCCGAACTTTATTTCTGCTTGATCTGTTGGGTAGAGCTTGAGATCAATATTGACAACTATAACTAAACAGTAAATGTTTCTTATAAATGTTCTATAGTAACATTATTTTACTAAACTATAAGTGTTTGACTGTAGCTGAAAATAAAGATGTTTTCAAAATTAGTTTCATAATTACACATTTTAATTCAATAATTGAACATAGGAAAAACCAAAAGGTTAATAAAATGAGAATAAATGAAAAAGATAAAGTTTCGTCAACTAAGGTGGCACCTAAGATGTATAATTGTCCAACTAACATTTCAAAGTTCAGGTTCAAACAATAACACATCAGATTTGACTACATCTACAATTAATTAATGTACGTATCCGAGTGCATGAGGTGCTGTCATTTTGTAACAAGCAGCCTCTAATGATGTTTCCAAATATAGAATGGACAGTTCGGCTATTTCTGAAACTTCCATTAGATATGTCTAAATTATCTAGACCAGCAGTTATACGCTTCTCGTAATTCTTCTCTAATAACTTTCCCGACATTTTACATTAATGGCGGACATTCTAGTTTTAAAAATGACCACCAACAGCTAGCGTCAGAGGAATTGATTTATGAAATTTAAATATTTCGGAAAATTATTTATAGCTTGAGGTCACGGGTGTAAAATAACGCCCCTTCCCAATTATTATGTTAGTAGTAAAAGTATCTATTATTTATTTTATTTCAAGCCTATAGATTATTATTCTAAATAAATTTATTGTATTTACCTTTTCAGTCTGTTTAAAATAATCACCTCACAACCCATAAATTAGCAGCTTATAATAGTTTTGTAAATGGATCACTAAACATACCTATGAAACATGCCGAATTTATCGAGGAAATAAATTTGATCGAATGTATCGCTACTGCCAATGGATACAATGCCTCTATTGTTGATAAATGCATCGGTAAACAAAAGAAAAATAAAGAGAAAAAACTCAAATTAAAAAAACAACTTAGACCACCTCAGCCTGTAAAATCCAAAACATAGCCTATATAGGAACCAAAAAATACAAGTCAACTTGAACTCTCAATGGACAATATTTTCCGTAAACAGGGATAAGCTTTAACATACCGTACCAGTAATAAACTCCAGAATGCAATAAATAGAAATACATCCAGAACCACTACAGATGAGTTTGATGAAGAAGGAGTATACCAACTGTCATGTAATGACTGTAAAAAATTATATATAGGACAGACAGGTAGAAGTTTCAAACAAAGATTCAAAGAACACATCGAGCTATAAAACAGCATTAAACCAAAGGTCTAAATATGCAGAACACCTCATAGACAATAACCATGATTACAGTAATATCGATTCTAACCTTCAAATTCTTCATAAGAGCAGAAAGGGAAAACTGCTAGATATATTAGAAGAGTTCCAAATTTATTCCCACAACAAGCAAGATCCTGACATATATAACAAAAATATAAGTTAAAAATAGTCTTATTTGCTAACAGCACCCTAAAACTCTGTATGCCAAGTTTTACTAAATTTCGCAAAAAAGAGCTTATCTGAGTTTTTTAGAAATTTGTTTGAGTGAAAATAAAGAAATAGTATATCTGACGTTTTTTAGTTCCATCACTAAAGAACTTGTGTGTCAAACTTTATGCCCGTGGGACTTTTGGTTCACACTTGGAATTTTGATATGTCATTGAGTTACCACACAGAGCTCACTCGGCAATTCCTTTACTTTGAAATATACTCCTTTTGAACAAACTTCTAGTTTTATAACTGTAAGAAACGATTACATATAGGCCTACATTACATTACATTAGGCCTATATATGCCGAGCTTTCTGATGTGGGTAAACCTACATGGTTGCCCACAAGAGAAGTATTTTTAACACGGAAATTATACCCACATGAAATATAACATATATGTTCAACTGAGAAATATGTATTCTACTCGCCCAAGATGGGAGAATTATTTAAATCAGTTGAGTGGTTTCTGAGATAAATATGGTTGCTGTGTAAACGTACTACCTCTGTACAGCTTATTTATTTATGGGAAACTTTGAATACTATATTTCCTTCATATATCCTGAAAATATATGAAATGAAATGACGTAATTGAATTTGGGCACGAAATTTGTACACAACTTCATACAATTTTTAAACGCAGCAAATTTTTTCATTTTGAAAATGGACTTTACAAGCTAGTTAAATTTTAATTAAAGTTGAGAAAATTAAATTAAACTACTTCATGTTCTGTACCCAGGGACGTCGTTGTGGGGGAGGGGTGGAGCAAGGGAATGTCACCCCTCCCAATAGTTTTAAAATCCAAAATGTTGGGAAATTTCAGATCTTGAAAAAAGGTACCTACCTAAGGATTTTGATATTCAGATTAAATTGCAAGCAAAAACCTCTAACTTTAGGTTTGGGATTCGAAAGTTTTTGTTCTTAATTATCAACATTCACAAATAACAAACAAGTTATAATTTCCAATCCAAAAATGTTAGGCAAATCAAAATATCTCTGTACCAAATAAATGCATTCTCTTATTGTAAATGATGTTTGGGAAATTTTCAACCCTTGCTATTTTTTAACATTGACTGTCACTGTCTCTAAATGTCATGCACTGCGCCAGGCCGCCAAACAAGTGTCCCCCCCCCCCCAAATGGGGAAATTTTAAAGTTTGCAGGAAATATTTGGAAAAAGAAAATGGCGGAGAAAAGTATGGAGAATTTTTTTCAATTATGTGATGAACATGTTGACATTCTTCTAAAAAGTTAAAAACTTAAAGTAGCCTACTCAATAGAGCACTTGCAGTATTAAAACCACTACTTGGAGAAGTCCATTTTTCAAAAATAAATCAGGGGTCCTCCAAGGCCCATCTCCACTGGAATTTATTCCACCTTCTGCGCATTGGAACCCCCACCACAGAAGTTGGGAAATATGGTCAAAATTGTCGGGAATTGTTAGATTTTGGCCCCCCCCCCCACCAATAATTTGTTGTAACACTGGCATGAATTCTTATTTTAAATTAAATTTTCAGGTAGATTCCCTCTAAGCTCCTTGGTAGTTTTTATGTTAATTCTAAGCTCTAAACCATTGACCAGCCCCAAAATTCCATTAAATTCAATAATTTAAATCTCAGAAATGGATAATATTTATGAAAATTGTTTACCAAAATGTGTTTTTTTTCATTATAAGAATATGAAATATAATTTTTGGGTACCCTGTAGACAATCCAAGTCAAAATCTATGCACATTTCTATTTAAATTATAAAACCAGACACATTAAATTAGAATCTGTCGGCTATCTCTTTGCATTTAGTATTTGGACATTACAGTATTTTTATACCCTGTTTAAACTAAAATGTCCATGTTGGCAGTCGGTGTTGAAGAAAAAATAAGGAACCCAACAAACTGAAAACTAAAACGTTGACCAAACAACACTTGCCAACAGCAACAGACAAAGTATTGCTTTCTGTTTATCAAGACATGCAGTTCAATTTCCCAAGCCAAGTCACAAGTCTGTCTGAGCTTTATTTTTAGATTTATATTTTAAAATAATCACTTACATGTTTTCCCATAAATAATGTCAAGAGGGAGAATTTACAAAATAACTGTTGTTGAATAACTGTTATTTCAGAGAATGATATATATTTAAACTAGTAAACCCCCGCGAAAAATCACAGGCAGATTAATTAGATACACATCAGAAATACATCATTTATAAAAATACTACTTAAAAAACAACAAACTTTATCTAGGTTTACCTAACTATGCTGAATGATTTTTAACTGGTAAATGTGTACAATTATAAGGACTACAAAACTGTAGGCCTATTAGTAAATTTTTTAAATTTATATCCATTATAATATTTCAAAATAAAAATATTATGTTTTAATTGATTTTTATTTCATATTGATATATCAAATGATTTAGAAGTTAAAACGAAGAAATTAATAATAGAATATGTTGTTATACGTCATACAGAGATGTACGAAAATTTCCGAAGTTAAACGAATGGGTATTTCTTCTTTAAATTTGTATAAAATATATTGATGATAAAAGGTTGTATTTAATATACAGTTTATAACCTCAAAGTAAATCTTTTGAGGTATTACAGCTTACATTAGTTTTATAACTCATATTTAAAAAAAATCAGCAACACAAGAAATTATCTAACAAAAAATGTCAAGACATCTTTTTTGTAGCCCCTAGTATTCTGTATCGGATGGTGTAACAGTCAAAACAATCGGATGAAGGATAATAGTTATGTGTAATGAATGGTTTGTTCGACCCTGCATCCTATACCAACACAGTAAACACAACAATATTGTGGTTGTGTATGCTGTTATTATCCTTCATCCGTTGTTTCGATTGTTTACACCATCCGATGAATAATTGAAAGGGATTTTGTTAAAATGTACCGGTTTTGGATAATTTAGGTTTGACATTTTGAAACTGAAGCCATTTTTAAACGCTTGGTTGGATATAATCGCTTATTTTATGTAAAATATATCATCGTTAGGTATAACTTCGTGTCAAGTTTGAATTCAATCGGTCAAACCATTATGAATTATTTTGTAAAAACACATACAGACAGACGAACGAAAAAGTAAGCACTGTAGATCCATGTTTATATTATGAATTATATTTGCTTTGATCGCAGGAACAAATTCACAAAAGGGGACCAGAGAGTTTGGGGATACCGTGTCATGGTGTTTACAAGACTTTTACTGTTTTTTAAGATTTTTTTAAAAGTAACTCGGCAAAGCGACTAAAATCGCTTTAAGCAAAGGACAGTGAGGCACCCGAAGGTTTATAGTGTTCATTAAAAAGTCTCAAAAGATAGCATTTCACTTTTGCAACAATCATATAATGCATGAGGAAGTAGCTATCACTAGTAGGGTTAGACACATCCGTAAAAGTAAAGATGTTTCACAACTATGTGTTTGTACTTATTTTTTTTTTACAAATTGCAGAGAGAAATCCATGACGTCTTTTGAGATTCTAAAAAAATTTTTCTTAAAAATAGCGGCCAACAATATAATTAATCTTACAATTAAGACCCCATACGTGACTGACATGCGACATTTTCAGGTTAAGTTTTGGCAACACCAGTTGACACGGGACATCAATCAAAGCAATTCTGTAGTAGTAAATTTAATTCTGTTGAAGGTTGCTTACAATGGAAATAGCTGTGACGGCTTCACTCTCGGCTATAAATAGAAATGTTGTATTGTAACTCGGTGGTGTTTATACTGGAATGTCTATATCTAGATTTATACAAAACACTTTTGCTAAAGGGAGTTGTAGTATTGGCTGTTGTAGGTATGCAGGCGTACGTTGTCAATACCTTGTCTGGTGCAAATTAACACATCATTATACGCCCAATATGACTAACAAGCTCTACTGTACCTCTGACATGTCTTTAAAAGTAAAAACATAATTTATGTAATAAAATGTGAATTGCTGGATAGTTTTTTTTAAATTCATCAGAGATTTCTATTATATAACATGAATTCAAACCTTATTAAAAAAGAAGTAAAATTTACAAGACAGAATGTTTGTTTATTACAATTTAACTAAAGAACTACTTTTTTAATTTTATATACTAATATTATAAAGAGGTAATTTTTGTTTGTATGTAAGGGGTAATCTCTGGAACTACTGAACCGATTGAAAAAAATAGTTTTACTAATAAAAGACTACACTATCCCGGAGTAGCATAGGCTATAATTCATTTTGATAAAAACATTTTTATTTCAATATTTGTAAATTTTGTTGGAAAAAATCTTAGGTTAGGCCTAGGATGATGCACCAACACATGTATTTACATTTATTACCATTGCAACCAATTGAATAAAAAAACAGATAATATAGCTGTTTGCTCCAATTAACAGCTGATTTCAAATTTTGAAGACCTGAGCCTAGCTGGTTCTTTTAACAATTATTATAACTGCTGTTATCAAATATAAGAAATAATTTTATTTGAATATTTATCATTATTTACCATCTTAGTTTTGAGGTTATTATTAATTCTACACCTTTATTATAAATAAAACATAACATATGTTTGTAGAAGGTTCCATTGGGGGTTGGCGTGCGGAGCACGCATTGGTCTCCCCCAATTGAATAAAACAACAGATAACACTGATTTTGCTCCAATATTTCCACTAACAGCTGATTTCAAACTTTAAAGCAATTTGTATTTCTAACTTTTAGGTTATGTTTTTATTAAAGTGTAGACCCGAGCAATACTGGTTCTTTTAACCTTTATTATAACTGCTGTTATAAAATATACAAAATAATTTGATTTGAACATTTAACATTATATACCATATTAGCTTTGGGGTTATTGATGACGCTACACCTTTATTATAAAGAAAACATAACATGATTATGTGTATAGAAGGTTCCAACAAGGTTTCCCCTAGTAGTTAATATTTTGCTAATGCGTTAAACACTACAACATAAGCTATGTTTCACCATACATGGAAATGGAACTGAGCATTAATTGAAAAAGTTCAGGGTCAATCCGTATCAAATCAACCAATGAAAAGTAAATTTACACGATTTTTGTATATTAGCCATACCGACTTAATAAATTACAAGTCTATTATTTATAATTTTTCTTGAGTAGTTTTTGAATATAAATTTTTTAAATTGTATAAAATGGCCGATTTTTGCAAGTATTTGGATCAAACAAATAGTCATATATTTGCAACCGAAAGTGTTAGAGGGATGTTCGGTAGCTCATTTTGAAGTTAATTGTATGGGAATTTAAAGTCTTATTCTGATGTCTTATAGCTCGTACTTACTTCTAAATTTTATTTTCTCACGATACCATCTTAATTCCACCTTCAAATTTGGAATAAATCCAACCAATATATATATATATACTAGCTGGCCCGACCCGGCTTTGCACGGGTAGACAAATCAACCTGATACTAATAATTAGCCCAAGTGTTTTTGTTCATTGTAAAAAAAAAAAAAAAGTTCTTTGTAGGCCTAACCTAAAATTATATTCAGTTTTTGATCCAAATCAGTTATTGATCAAAATTAGCTGTTTTAAGCTTTTCATACGAACAGCTGTTTTTTGTGCCCCTGATAACATCAAAAGAAATCTTTCTTCTTCTTCCTTAATATTGACCTTCCATAAGATTAACATTGAAACTTTGAGGGCCACTGGGGCGTAGCCCTAATGTCCTAGGATTTCGGTAAATGGCCTAAAACCTTCCCAGGGTTAACCTGTGTTACTATGCAAAATTTCAAAGCAATCGGATGGACGGTTTGGTAACGCATAAAGGACAAACATACAGACAAACGTACATACATTGAATTTTATATATATATAGATCAGAATAACATTAATTGTTTTTGAAAAATCTTAGGTATTTTGAGAATTAACCCTTTGAAGAGAACGAGTTTAACCGGAAAAAGGAGTAACAACGTACGGGTACGTGTTTTGATGCAACACGAATCAGCTGTTGTTTTAGTAATATTGAACAACAACAAGGGTTTTATTGGGTGTGTGGAGAAAGGTAACAAGTCAACACAGCTGATTCAGTAATGAGGTGGGGCACTCTAATCTGATTTCTGCCACTGACACAGCTGTTGTGGACTGCAAGCGCTCGGTGGTAACTACAACAGTCCATACTTGTGATAGGTTCTCACAAACATAAACCACCTGAAAAACAGCAAGTGGTACCGAAAACTATGGCTTCATCACAATTTTTTAAAACTATTAGATTTTTAAAAATGCTGATGTTTCCTAAAATGTCTTGTTGTAACCATATGTTTAAACTATCAGATTTAAAAAATATATATATTGCAAGTTTCCTAAAAAGGCTTTTTAACTACTTTTTAAACTATGAGATTTTATAAAAAATACACTGATTCCAAAAATGGCTTCTTAACCTTTCGTTTAAACTATCAAATTTTTTTTTAAATACCCCATCTTTCCTAAAATAGTTTATTAACTCAACTTTTTTAACTATTGCATTAAAAATCACTGCTGTTTCCTAAAAAGGCTTCTCAACAACATTCTGTAGGAGAAACATTTGATGCAGAATAAACTATTTTAAAATTGTATAGTTGTTTTTATTATAAAGATAAAACATGTATAAAACTCATTGACCCAGATGGTTTAGGAAATGTTATCCCAGAATAAGACAATTTCAAATTGATGTGATCCATCTAAAAATGCAGTTAAGGTTGCCAAATTTCTATCTCTATCCCTCTAATGTGATAGATAAACTATTTTATAAAAGTACTAATCTATATTTAACACTATGAAATATAGGCTAATATATACAAATATAATAAACATTCCTTTTTATCTGTTTTAACATAAAACTGACATTTATTCACGCGCAGCCGAGCTAAACTGTAAACAATATTTGTAAGAATAAAGTGTTACCTTAAAGTCAGACAAAGATGCCATCAGATCATCAAGTTCTTTAGTCGCTGATGAAGCAGTAGGCCTTTGTGTGGTTGTCGTTGTTGTTTCTTCGATGATAATCTTTTGATAGTGTTCTCCGCTGCAACATGAAAAATGGAACATTGTAATTCAAAATAAACTAAGTAACGCTTGATTTGGAGGCTGAAATCAATATAAAGCACAATAACATTCACCACTAACTTGGAACGTCTAATTTAACTAGGGGCTCTTCCCCTGGACGCTTCGCGTCCCAACCCCACCTCAGTTGGCTGCTTCGCTTCGCTCGCAGTTGGAAAATTCGCTAAAGAATCTCGTTAATCTTTGGCTCATTTGTACATAGGTTAGTAAAATTATGAAACCAGGCTTAAATATATTAACAGTAATTACAACATTAATTATAACCTCAAATGCATGCTTTAGAAACGTGAGAGGCTTTCATTACTATTTTAGTCCTAGTTCTACTATTTTCTGTCAACTAAAGTTTTGAAACCAGGCCTAAATATAGTAAAAATTATTTCAGGATTAACATAACCTCAATACTAAGTTTCAGAAATGAGCCAGGCCTATATTACAAAATTGACTATTAGAATTTATCCATCTTTGCCAAGTTTACCTTTTTTTTTTGACAAAATAAATTGTTAAATCAGGCCCAATTTATTCTAATTCCAACGTGCTAAAACAGTATAAATTAGCTGATTTTTTAACAGTAATTAAAAACTATCCAATGAACCGCCGATTTTGGATAATACTCAATCTCAGTTCTATTCCACTCTATTTCCAACGTGCTAAAACAGTAGAAATTGGCTTGTTTATAAACTGCTGTTTTGATCGCTTTATTTACTATTTCGTTGTTATTTTGTAACCAACATGGCAACCCATAAGACCCTATGTTAAAATTTTTCAACTTTAAAATTAGATTTTCTCCAAAAAGACATTAAATTTAAATGCCTTGAGCAGGTTTCTGCAATTAGTCAATTTTTGAATGACTTAAATTCAAAAAAATCAATGACAAGGAGTCCAATTAAAAGCTAAAGTTTGAGTTTCAAAGCTCGATATTAAAGCCCTAACATCTTTTTGGATAAAGAACTTATTGGATCTCAGGTAGAATCATAAATAAAGGACCAACATAGTCAGACCATGTACATAAATTATGTGGATTTTTTATTCACTGAGTAGTACCAACGTTACAAGAATAATACATTTACATGCCTCTTAGTATATTGGTAAATGTTCTACTGCTTTATGAGAATCAAGAGCCTGTTGGACAAGAACAACCATCAAGACACAAGTTATATGAAGATGAAGGAACAACTTCAAAACTAAAGCATCACCACACATTATTTATAAGACTTTGTGTTCTAGTTTTATTGCGTTCAAACATATTACACATACAATACAGTAGAGCCTCCATTGTCTGAGGTAATTGGGACCAGAAAGACCTTGGATAATACGGTAGGCTGTGAGAAAACCATTGAGGTGCTAGTTCCCGCATCATTTACATCGTTATAGGCTGATTTAAAACCATACTTAGGCCTACTTCAAAATCTATTTTATTTGTCTTTAAATAATATGCTTTTAAATAAACAAAGAAGGTTTGATAATGTACTCAAATTAAAGAAATTGGATACTATAACCTACTGTAATAAAAACCACAAAAATAATGCCTCTGAAGTTTTTTCATGCTGGCTTTTTTTCATTGATTGTCTACCCTCTTCTTTATTAGCGAATTTTCACAGGAAAAATGAGCTATTGCAGTGGCCCTTATGGTAAGACCCAAGGTCGGGAGTAGCAAATGAGCAACGATCATGATCCCCAGAACACGTTTTGGGATGTCACTAAAAATCATATATAGGCTATATATATCTGTTCGCACTCTAGCGGCCGCATTTTTAATCCGATTTGGTTCAAATTTGGTACACATATTAGTTGTCTACGTCGCTTGGACGGGTTTTTTAGCCAAAAAATCCAACAACCGGAAGCACGTTTTTTGACCGCAAGTATCTATTTTTTTTAAATTTGTCCTACGAGAATAAATGTTTTTTAGAGTTTTTTCTACAAAAATAAGTGTAGGATGTTATTCTGCACATTTTGTTTTTTTACGCGACCTTATAGCTCGCTTGGTCCCCCCAAAATCGATCAAAACGTAAAATACCATAGAAGTACCCGGTTCAAAGCCATGTGGTGGATTCCACCATGGGATTAGCGTGCGAAGCACGCAATGCTTTGTGTATTGAAGATACTCCCATTACGGGGGTTGGCGTGCGAAGTAGCAATCTATTTCGTCTCCAATCTCCGACAGTCACTTACCCAACACCTAAATCACTTGCCACTTTTCTTATTGAATAACCTCCATCTAATCATTTTAATTGCTTCCCATTTTTGATTTAAAGATAAAACAAAATGCTTTTGCTTTCCACTCATAATCACTCTATTTCAAACACCCTCAAAATTTAACACCAATACCGACTAAAAACAAAAGAACAAAATACAGTAGCAGGCAAGAAGAAACCATTCGTGCGAAAGGATGGAGAGTCCTAAATAAGATGCCGCGAGGAGGGGAGTGCAAACAGACACAAGGCCGTTTCGTCATTCACTATACCTACCCGTCTGCTAAAGTTTCAACTATTACTATACTAACTATTGTGTTGGGTAAGGAGCGGAAATGTTTTCAGGATGTACAAGGCAAAAACAGTTTTGTTTTGTTCTGTTCAATCTAACACAAAAGTTTTTATTATAAATTCACTTAATGAGAAATCCTCTCAAGCAATTAATTCTTTATCTTTCAGTTAACTTAAATTTATTTGTAAGTTAACAGAATTGATTTTGACAAAAGATTTTTTTTTAATTTCCTTCGGTTAGTACGCAAACTTGGATAACACATATTCTACTGTAGATGGTTTTGTTATTTGGTTCTAATTTTGATGTTAAACAAACAAAAAAAAAGCGCATTTCCCATAATCTGACAGTAATTAAGGACGATATAAAGCAGTCTTTATACCAATGAATAGCTTGTCGTTCACTCGACTTCGTCTATAGCCAGAAATCACTATTGGCAACCATTCAAATCTTGAAATCTTCATACTCCAGTTGCTTTTGGGATTTTAAATGAGTTTTCGTTTACCAACCTAAATATGTAACAACACTATGATGTAAAATTATGAGATATTCATATTTTTGACAAATACACTAGTCACAAACCTTAATTCAGAAAAAATTGTTTTAGGTTGTAAAAACAAAGAAATAACGTTGTGAAAATTATAATTGTGTTCTTTAAAAACAAAACTAATTTTTACCTTTTGTAATATAATATGTTAACTCATACATGACTTTTGAAGGGCGAGTTTGGATAATATAAATATAACCATTGTAATAGAATAATATAGTTAATTGATGACAACATAAATAAACAATAAGCCATTACAAATTATGTTTTATAGTATTATAATACTGACACTACTGGCTACAACAATCAATGTATATAAATATATTTAGGGTGTCCAAAAAGTCCCACTCCCCCCTCTTAACTTTGGAACAAGTAGAAATGAGCTTCGGGGTATCTTTAAACGACAAATGGAGATGAATTTTGGTGTAACCGACCATTTCACCCCTTACCCCAAAATAGGGGGGGGGGGGGTTGAGAGTAATTCAAAAATCTTAAATACAAACCCCCCTCAAGTGACACCTCATTTTAAAGGGCTTGATAAATGAAGAAGAATGGCACAAATTAGAGGTCTCTATCTTAACCCTATCGAAAATGGCGGCCAGTCAAAGTTGGAAACATCTTATTAACACAGATTTTTAATTTTAAGATTAAATGCTCAAAATTACTGGATGGTATAATCACTGGATTGTTATCAGTAGTTGTGCTTTCAACGTAGAAGACTATTACCCGGTGTATCTAGAAACTGCTAGTTTATTCGTTCCTTTTAAGCTTTTGCCAAATTGGATAAATATATGTTTGATACTAGATTTTGAATGACCCTCTGATTTTATTAAATAACATGCAAAGAACCATTATTCCTTTCATTGGAACATAGTGTTTGTAACGTAATTAAAGTTGTGTTAACATAGGATATTTAATATTTGACTGGCCGCCATTTTCGATACGGTTAAGATAGAGAACTCTAATTTGCGCCATTCTTCTTCATTTATCAAGCCCTTTAAAATCAGGTATCACTTGAATGGGGTTTGGATTTAAGATTTTTGAATTACCCTCTCAACCCCCCATTTTGGGGTAAGGGGTGAAATGGTCGGTTAAACCAAAATTCATCTCCCTGTGCCATACCCCGAATCTCATTTATTAATTTCTACTTGTACCAAAGTTAATGGGGGGGAGGGACTTTTCGTTTGGACACCCTGTATGTAGTCCCACCTGGTAAAAAAAAAGAAAAACACAGAATACAATAACAAGAGAAACAGTCATAGCTAAAATGTTCTCATTTGCGGCTCTGTCAGTAACTTGTCTCTCACTTTGTAAGTTTCATTAACCAAATTAAATAGTCAAAATTCAATCAACGAATCCATTTTAAAGTTAATGATGCCCGTAATAAATTATTCAGCTAATATTTTTTAATTTGTGGTTTTCAGGCACTATCATGGAAAACATAAACAGAATTTTAAAATAGTGCCTGAAAAACCAGAAAGTTAAGAATATTAGGCTATTTGAAACACAGATAGCGACAAAAATGCATTCAATTAATGAATGAAAAACCATAATAATCGGGGCGGATATAAAAGGTTTATCAATAATTCTCAAACAACAATTTGTTTGGTGTTGATGAAAAATCACTCTTTCTCTTGATTACGCTTTGTACGTGCTTTCTTCAGTAGATTCTGCGGGTTGGAAAATTTTTCTAGTGAGTTGGGAAAATCTAGTATCCCTCCAAAAATATGCTTTAGAAACAGCCCTGTTTACAATGGTCACCGGATAATTCAAAACTAATAACTTTTAAAAATAAAAAATTTCCTTCAATCTATATATTTAAAAAATTCCTGCTTTTTATTCACTCACTTCCTAAAGTTAACTTAACCGATTTTGATGATTCTTTTTTTATTTAAAAGATAATTTCAAGTTCTAAGTCACTGTGAAGCTAAATATTTGATTTACACTTTTATTTTGGTTACATTCCAAATTTTAAAATTGCATCAGTACGCTGCGACTAAATTAATAGGAAATAAATGGTCCTAAACAGCTGATAGCCTAATTGAGTTTCAAATAAATAACTCATTTACTTTACCCAACAGTCAACTGATGATTTAGGTTAAGTTATTGTTGATGTCTTTTAGATCCGATTTGTTGCCGTGTATGTTGATGTGTAATTGAACCATGAAGTTTTGTTTAGGCTTTTTATTTTCGTCATCCCTGATAATAAATGAAAGTAATGTTGTTAAGATACGTGGAGATGGTAATTGAATTGAGAATTTGAATACTTTTAATAAATTAAAAAGGTGAAAAACAAGTTGAATTTTGTTTCTTTACATCAAAATTTGTTGAATTTCGACCACAGGAGGTACTCGTATACTTTATTTTCCAGCCCACCCTGACACTGTCCAAAATTGTGTAAAGTTTACTATAGAAAATATTGAAATAAGCTTTATTACAAACGTTCGTAATTCATTTTACACTTGTTTATTATGGAATCACATTTGGAAATCCTTTTGCACTGTAAAACATATTTGACAGTTACGTTTGGATATGCCAAGTACACACGCTACCATAAGTTATTGTAATCACATTGTGCGGACCATTCCTAACTGGAATAATGGGTTTAGAAAGAAATTAAGGAAGAGTGTGGGAGTCGCTTCGACAACGCCCACTGGATCTGTAAATAGTCGAGCCTAGGCAGTTAGGTTATGACCATCGTTTAGCAACCAATAGTAAGCGGCTAGAGTTTCCAACACTTGTTTCAGTACTACAGGTTACTAGTAGACCTCTTTTTAATTTTCTTCGTACAAACAAAAATTTTGTCACTTATTGGTATGCCAATAAAATAAAACGCTAAATAATACAAGACTTAAATTTAAAATTAACTTTAATATAAATTACGTAATTCCCGTATAGAGAAATTAATTGAGTTTAATGTTAATAACAAAAACAAAACTTGTTGTACAAAGAAAATGTTGGTACTTCATTTAGGCCTTTCAAGCCCTGTTTTGAAGTTTCTATTGTTTTGCGAAGAGAAAAGAAAGAAAAAAAGTGGGCTGTAAAATTAGTTTAGAGGTTGTTTTTATCTATAAATATCAAAGTCAACGTTTATCTTATTTATGCGTTTCAGAAATTCTGTCCTATCACCAGATTGTTTGTTCAAGCGGTCAAAGTAATCCTTTAACCCGCCGTCAGTCAACCTAACTTCAATCCCGTGAACGGTCAACCGTATAGAAGGAATCTAACACTTGTTATATGTTCCCCCCCCCTTATAGTTTAGTAAAGATAAATTATTACCATATTGTTTTTAACTTTTCAGAATATATGTTTTTAGACATTTCATTAAGTTTTAGAATAAATAATTTAAATTTATATATTTTATTAAACAATTTTACTAAAAAAAAAAAAAGGTAGGGAGAGCCAACATTACCTCCCCGCTCAGATAGTCGTTCAGACATTGATAAACGTAGAGGAATGTCAGGTTAACAGCAAAAAAGTTTTCTATAGAACATATTTTTTCGTTAGGGTAAATCTAACAGGTTGACCGATGGCGGGTTAAATATAGTTAAAGTAAGCAATGGCTGGTGTTATTGCACAGGTTTGTATGAGAAGATAATCAGTGGGTGTAAGAGCTAATTTAAAACATTGAAGGTAGTGTAACATAAACAAGGCCAAGTTAAAAGGGCACAATCCGAAAAGTTATCTTAGATTAAAACAGTAGTATTAAAAAAAGTGTTACACATATGTCACAATTTTGTCATTCTCAAATACAAAGATTTGAAAAACGAAGATAACACGAGTCCCAAAAGTTAAACTTAAATACTACTTCCACAATCTTAAGTGATGACTGTTTCCATAATCTCGGTTATAGTCCAGTCACTTTAAGACTTATCTTTAAAAAAACTTATAGTCAAGCTATGACTTCTCCAGAACTTCTTTATTTATACAGTAGCTAGCTGCGTACCCGTGCTTCGCTATGGTAACAACTCTTGAACATGAATAACTTAACTAAGGTTTTATGCAAGCCTAGGGTTAAGGGGAATTTAAGTATTACTAAGGTTTTGATGTTGCTGTGAAATACTTTTCAACATACTTTGTTGAAAGAAAGGAGGGAGATTCCGCTAGTTATTCAAAAGGCACTTTATAACAGAATTTTCTAATTTTTCAACTATTGATACTGGTTCTCCTTTTACTTTCTCACTATACTATAGTGTAGAGAAAGTATAGTGATTGCAAACAAAATCGATGTTGAGATTTTTGTGGAAATATCCGTTTTGGAACCCCCTGAGTTCAATAAAGTTGTTTTTACAAAATGTCTGTCTGTATGTATACAAAGCTAGAGAGGAAACTATTCTATCGATTTCGAACAAATTTGCACCAAACAAGTAATTAGGCCTGTATGGATGCAAGAAAAAGGTTTTGTAAAATTTTTAAAAACAACCCTCTTTTGGCCAAAAAAACCCCAAAAAATCAGTTATTATTTTTTTACAGAAAAAAAGGGCTCTAACGATTTTGATAAAATTTGGTTTTTTTTGTAGACCTTAATGTACCCTACCATATGCAAAAAAAAAACCTACCATATGATTTTTGGGGGTTTTTTGGCCGAAAAGGGTGTAGTTTTTCACAAATTTTCAAAACCGTTTTTCATGCATCTATACAGGCCTAATTGACGTGTTTGGTGCAAATTTGTTCGAAATCAATCAAATAGTTTTCTCTATAGATAATAATAATAATAATAATATTTATTAGTTACCCTCCTACTTTAATGATTGTATCCCCTATCTTACTTTAAATATGTTTGTGAGAAAGTATGTGCCAGTTCCTGACACCCTTTATTACTAATTGATTATATTACCAACATTAGCTGTTAGATTTGTATGAAAATAATTTAAATACATTTGTTCATATAAATTTAAAAAATCAACTTCAGTCATGTAGTAAATCGTAAACAATCAACAGAAAAAATAGTAAATATTATGGAGAAATTGCAAATATGAGGTTATAGGAAACACTGAATATCAGTGTTGTCACTGTTTGGAAATTATTAAAAACGTCAATAAGCCTCGCTCTCTAGATTTTGAACACACATGTTTTTAATGAAAAACAAACAAATAAGGTTTAATTGTAAAATATGGCCGTGGGACGACAATGATTGGCTGAGGAACAGACTTGCAAGGTCAGAACACAGTGTGAAATATCTTCTTTAAAAAAAATAAATAGCTTATAAACTAAGATTTAATAAATAATGTTAGTGTGTTCAGAGTATTTTGAAAGAAAATACCAACTTTACTTGGTTTTCTTTACATCTTAGACTATGCACCTTCATTTTTTGTGCGGCAGTATTTTCACATTTAAAGATGTTCCTATTTTTAACCAACTTAGAGGATGAATTTTCAAAACAGTTTTTTAGCAAGTGTCTAGGACGTCTTAGAGGAAGCTGTGTATCAAGTTTCATTGATTGGAGAAACTGTTATGAGTCAGTGAGTAGTATTCGGCTTATATACATTATTGGGGGAAACAACTGCGTGCTAGGCACGCCAACCCCGTTGGAACTTTCCATAGGCGTAACCAGGGGGGGGTTTTGGCCGTTTGGGGGTTATAACCCCCCCCATTGAAAAAATATTTTGGACTTTTACTTTCTCCCCCTATACCATAGTATATGGAGAAAGTATTGTATTCGTCAAAATTTTCGAGTTTGAGTTTTTGGTGGAAATATCCGTTTTGGGTCCCCCTGAACCTAAAAAAGTGGTTTTCGGAGTGATGTCTGTGTGTGTGTCTGTATGTGTGTCTGTGTGTCTGTGTGGATGTTATCAGACCTAGAGCCTAAACCAGTCGTTCGATTTTGATGAAATTTGGTATGGAGGTACTAATCCACGATATCTCCAGGCGTTTTTTTCATTTTTGTGAATTTTTTATTTTTAAGGGTAATTTTCCCATAAAAACCCATAAAATAACGGAAAAATTAACTTTTCTCAAAAACGGCTCTAACGATTTTGATTAAAATTTTATAGTTTATTAGGGACCTTAAGTACTGTAAACTGTAAAATTTTAATCAAAATCGTTCGAGCCGTTTTTGAGAAAAGTAGATTTTTCCATTATTTTATGGATTTTTATGGAAAAATGACTGTTAAAAATAAAAGAATCACAATAAATTGGTAATAGTATTTTTTTATTAAGTTTCTATAATGAGGGAGAAAGTATGTGTCAGTTTCCTGATACCGTTTATTTTTATATTGAAATATCCAACTAGTTTTCAACACCTATGCAAATGTTAAGCTACAATAAATTATCAGTATATTGCTGACGTTATCTTTGGTTGAATTGGGCACGGACACTTTATTTTATATAGATGAAATGTAGTGTATCAAAGTGTAGTGTCCTAAAGCCAGCACACGGCGTTTTCCGCCACAGATTATTTGCCGTCGCCGTCATATCAACAGTGACGCGAGGAGAGTATTAGAGCATACACATTCGTCGGAAAAATAAACTATCTGTTTATTTGCCGCTGACGGTAGCTGTGCAGCCGCTCGTTGCCATTACAATCACTGGATTTTCCATCGTCTCCGCCGCAAATGTGATCAAATGCACGCAAATTTTCCTTATTTTAGAATTTTCCGTAGAATACTATCCTTCAGCCGCGTGTGAAGTTCGTCACATGACGAAACTGACATTCTTAAATAATTTTAAAATGTTTCTTCTAGTTCCTCAAATCAGGAAACACAGTGTATAATGCTCCAAAATCTTTTCTTCTTTTATTTATTGATTAGACGAACGAAAATAAGTATATTTTTCTCCTTCCTTTTCAATTGGCGATCGAATAACAATAAAGCGAGAGTTGCTCTCTGTTCATATCAATACAACATTAAAAGAAATAATATATTACATAACACACTTCGTGATTAATGAACTAGACACTTCAGTTTAATGAATCCCAATGAGGCTTTTTATGAGCATGGCCGGTAACTAATCAGCAGTCGGCAAAAAAAAAACGCTGTGTGTTATAAGCCTATGAGGTTGGAGGCAGCGCACGGAAATATTTGACGGGGGATAAGTCATGGTTGCTATTCTAAATTATTCTAAAGTAGGCCTGAATCACAATTAGAAGTGAAAAATTGTACATATTCTACCAATATCGTTTTAAAGTACTTTTGGGAAGCCTAAAACATATTTTTTGCATCCTAATTTAACCCTAGAACCGGCAATGTTAACGAAAAAGGATGTTTTGGCGTTTGCAAGCATTTTTTCAAAAAATCGCCAAAAATAGTAAATGAAGCATAATCCAAAAGTATTCCACAGCTTTTTTTGTAGAGAAAAGTTCAAAGAAATTATATATGCTAGTAAAAAAATGATAGATGTAGAATTTACAAAGTTCAAGAAATAAAAAATGTTCAGTTACGAAAGGTAAATGTTTAACTTTAAGTCTACATAAAAAATAGTACAGGTAAACATTTAAAAAAAAAATTCCACAGATATAAAAAAGTTTCGTAATTTAGTTCTAAATAAAACTGTATACTGTACAAATATTTATCAATTTCAAATTTCTTATTTTGAAAACGCCAGTTTTTATGTTCCTACTACAAGACTGCTATCAAAACTATGCCAAGTTTGACACGTAATTTAGGAATATATACTTTGCCCCAAAAATGAAATATGATTACAACAAATATGAATAAATCAAAGAATTGAACTGTATACTTGTAAATTATCTTTTCATAAAAGTGTTTGACTTATAATTTTTTGAATAACAAAAGCGAGGAGAAATTTAGAAACATCCCACTCATGCTTGGTATACAACGGTCAGATATGAAACTGCATAGGAAATAACCGTTAATTTGAAATTACAGCTTTGGTTTGAGAACGTCAAATGCTTTCATTCCCACGCTCATAGAAAACAACCTTTCGAGCAAAACATTTTTGGTTCACAGGAAATGTTAGCTTGAAGCATTCTCTACACATACATATCAAAATATGTCTAAAAATAGACTTCTATCACACATATATCACGTGTAATTAGTAAGGCTGTTTATTGATTGGAAAACTGACCAATTGCAAGGGTCTACAAAACGCCCCACAACTTTAGAACTATTTGTCCAATTTTTGATTTAAGGGTCGGCTCTAGCTGTCGGCCATGTTGGCTGACACTCCATAAGACCAATGTTAAATTAAAATCCAAATTTTTCCTTTATTTTTGATCGGAAAATTATAAACGATAGTCATTTTAAAGCTATGGTCAATATGCATGCAAATGGCTTTTTAAAAACTAAGAAAAATATTTTGTTTAATATTTATTAACAGTTTAAAACGTTGATTTTTAATATTTTTTTATGTTGTCTCTATTAATTATAGCGAAAAACTACCAAGCCATTCGCCTGATGAATTTCGTCCCAAAGATTTTGGTATTTTTTTTAAAACGCTATTTGAACAATTGCGGGTTTTAAATGGATTTAGGCTGAGCAATGTCCCTGTAACCTACCGCCGCTATAGGGTGATTATAAGTATTTTTTACGTTGTAACTATTAATTATAGCAAAAAATTACCAAGCCATTCGGATGAAGAATTTTGCCCCCAAGAGTTTGGTATTTTTAAAAAAACGCTATTTGAATAATTGCGAGTTTTAAATGTATTTAGGATGAGCAATGTCCGCGTAACCTACCGCCGCTATAGGGAGTCGCAGGTTGCTTTCTGTTTTAATAGAGCCGACCCTTAATGACAGTTTTAGATAAGGGAAAGTGTGAATCATCCTAGCATCCATCAGTATATAGATATAATTGAGAAAAAATACTGGGCCGGCTGTAGGGAGGGACATAGAAACTGGAAATTAACGGTCATTTCAGCGTATTTCATTCGCGTGACATTTGCTTTTAGAAAACTCAAAACTAAAACGATGATTACGTATGTAAATATACGTTTTAGAAAGAAATTGTAAATACAAAAATTAAAGTTTGAATCATTACCTTTCCAATGGTGTTTGTCGTTTTGAGATTGGAAGATTTTTAGTGGGTCAAATATTCGATACAATCACGCGTTACAAATGTGTTGTAGTAGCCGGGAGTGATTGCTAAAAAAAATCCCCCCCCCCCCCCCCCCGGTTGTAACCCCCCCCATACAGTCGTCCTGGTTACGCCTATGGAACTTTCTATACACATAATCATATTATGATTTCTTTATAATAAAGGTGTAGGATTAATAATAACCCCAAAGCTAAGATGGTAAAATAATGTTAAATGTTCGAATCAAATTATTTCGTATATTTTATAACAGCAGTTATAATAGAGGTCAAAAGAACCAGCAAGGCTCTGGTCTACACTTTAATAAAAACCTAACCTAAAAGTTAGAAATACAAATAGTTGTTTCAAAATTTGAAATCAGCTTTTAATGGAAATCAGCTGTTTTATCTGTTATTTTATTCAATTGGTTGTTATGGTTATGAATGTAAATACATTCAAGAAATTTGACAGTTCATCAATCTAGACCTAACCTAAGAATTTTTTCCGACTAAATTTACAAATGCAATATTGTAATAAAAAATGTTTTTATCAAAATGAATTATAGCCTATGTTACTCAGGGATAGTGTAGCTTTTAATTTGTAAAGCTATTTTTTTAATCGGTTCAGTAGTTCTAGAGATTATCCCCCTCATAAAAAACAAACAAACAAACAAACAAACAAATACAACTAGTACCTTTTTATAATATTAGTATAGTAAAGTATAGATAAATATTGTGTCTTAAGTCCATTGCGGAATTGGAGGTTTAACCTACATAAACACCCATTCATTCGCAGAGCGATAGAATCTTAACCCTTCATTTTGCTTTTGCAGTAGTCAGCTAAAGTCAAGTTCTCTGCTAACTTCCATGGGCACAGAGCCTGTTACCGCAAATAGAACATGTTTTATAGGTAGCTGTAAAATTAACCCGGTAAAATGTCTAAATAAATTAGTTCAACAAATAAAAGAGCCAAGTGGGAAAGTGCACACGAGTTTTGCGTTTTCTATTCTGTTTTCCGCATTTTCCTCTTGGCACAGAACTTTGGCCAAGCTTACAGCTCATACTTCATAACTTTGGCCAACTATTAACATCACTTCAAATTACTTTGGTTAACATAATACTCAAGTACTGGCAACAGCATTGAACGAAGGTGGTTTGACAACATACATCACTTGTTAAATTAGACTGTTCTCATTATGAGTTTGGAACTCTTTAATGTTTTATTCAAAACGTTTGTTTCTCGCCATTCCGAATATTTATTTAATAAATTCTTTGACTTACCGTCTACCAATATTCAATTTGTTATTCTTCAAAAAAAGATTTAAAGAACATATGTCATCCGCCAAAAAAATTGCACACTTAACAAAATCCGAATCTAAATTTACGGAACACCTTACTCAAGCCGACCATGGATTAAAATATTACACCGTTGCAAAAAGGGCCGATTTATGAACTCCTTTGAGCAATTCGAGATATACAAGAATTATAAAATCAACAAAAACATTTTATTAAATGAAAATCTTAACTTCGATTCCAACGCATTGTTCGATACATTGTTGGAGATAAAAAACCCCCTCCATCGATTAGCTTAATTGACCATCACGTATCGGAATGTTGGGTCCAACCAGTCGATGATTTTTGAATTGACTCTGTTTTTAAAATAATTTATCTTGTGTAATTTATTATTGTGTTTGTGTTAATGTACTGTGATTGAGTGTTTTTGTGTTAACAATTGACAAAGGATTATCGGGCTACAAACTTGAAAATGGTTGAATAGCCGAAATGGCCGTCGTACTATGGGAGCAAATTGAATATTGTTAGACGGTAAGTGAAAGAATTTATTTAATGTTGTATTGCTTAAATAAAATAAATGTCTTCAATTTGACAACTCGCCTCACAATACTCTTAAGACAAGGAAATGTTAACTTTACTAATTGTAACATAAAGTGTACCCCAGGATGAAAAAACAATACAGTTGCAGGTGAGTTACAATTATGAAGGGACAATCACTGATAACCTGGTGGTCTGTTGTCCGAATGTCCAACAAATTGTTAGCATGAAGTCTTAGTGAAAAAATTAAGTTAATTTTCGATGATTGAGTACCTCAAAATATACTTTTTCTGAATATACACGACCTTGACACCATTCTAACCTAGAGCACTTTGATTTCTCAAATATAAGCCCAAAATGAGTTGAACATAATTTTACTGGTGTTAAAGAAACACACAGGGTGCCCCATAAGTAAAGTGCCAAACTTCGAGGAATGGTTTCTATGGGTCAAAATAAGAAAAAAAAGTTCATATAAACACAGACCCGAAAACGCTTTCGAGAACGGTTTCACTGATTTAGTTCAAACTTGGCATGAAGTTTAACCTAACAATAATATATCTCAAGAAAAATAATTCGACCACGCAGCTGAACCGCTGACGTGAGTTGAGCAAATTTCCAAAATTAAGTTTATATGAATATGTTTTAGGGTTTCAACTAACAATTTGGGAAATACGTCTATACACGACGGTGTTGAATAGCTGCCCCTGTGTACGAAATATATTAGTAGAATTTGTTTGCGCCTAAGCTTCCAGCTTCGACTCACGCGCTCCTTCGTTACAGTCTTAGCACAAAAACTCACTTTGCGAGTTTGCACCTCGATCTTGTAGCCTTGGGTTATAAACTTCGCTTCGCTCGCAGTGTAACAACTCGTCCGTCGGCCTCAGATAAGAAAATAAAATCCACCACGTGGCTTTGAACCGTTTACTTTTGTGGGTATTTTATGTTTCAATCGATTTTGGAGGAACCAAGCGAGCTATAAGGTCGCGTAAAGAACAAAATGTGCAGAATAACATCCTACATTTATATCTTTAGAAAAAACTCTTTAAAAAACTCATTGTCGTAGGAAAAATCGAAAAAAAGTTACTTCCGGTCAAAAAACATACTTCCGGTTGTTGGATTATTTTTGCTAACGAACTAGTCCGAGCGACTTATACAACCAACGTGTGTACCGAATTTGAACCAAATCGGACTAAAAATGCGGCCGCTAGAGTACGAACACATATATACATATATATGATTTTTAATGACACACCAAAACATATTTTGGTGATCATGATCGATGCTCATTTGCTACTCCCGACCTTGGGTCTTACCATAAGGACCACTGCAATAGCTCATTTTTCCTATGGAAATTTGCTAATAAGTGATTAAATGCAATCATGAGTTTCAAAATAGCGGCTGTTTGAAAATTTCAAACCTAAATTACTCAAAAACCGTACATTTTAACAAAAAATGTCGACAACTTTTTTGTAGCCCTTTTGATTCCCTATCGGATGGTGTAGCTGTCAAAACAATCGGATGAAGGATAATAGTTAAATTATATGTAATAATTGATTTGTTCAACCCTGCATCCTACACCAACACAGTAAATACTACAATATTGTATGTACATTAGCTGTCATTGTCTTTAACTTAGCTATTATCCTTCATCTGATTGTTTTGACAGTTACACTATCCGAAAGCGAATCAAAAGGGCTACAAAAAAGTTGACTTTACATTTTTTGTTAAAATGTACGGTTTTTGGGTAATTCACTTTTGAAATTTTCCAACAGCCGCCATTTTTAAACTCAAGATTGGATTTAACCGCTTATTTTTCTTGAGGTATATCATAGTTAGGTTAAACTTCATGCCAATCAGTCAAACCGTTGTCTAGATAAGAATTATTTTGTACAAAAAACAAAATGGTGGATATGTAAAAAAAGAAGCGTTTTCGATTCTGTGTTTATATGAACTTTATTTCTTATTTTCACCCTTAGAACCATTCCCCGAAGCTTGGCACTTTACTTATGGAACATCCTGTGTACCGGATATCTCTTCCAAGATTTAAATTATATGTCACAAACATATTGTAAAGTAAGAGTTATATTATTTGAAAACTGGCGTTTTGAGAAGAGAGCTGAATTCACCTTAACAAAATGTTGGGAACGAATACGGCAAAATTATTTTCAGAACAGGTTAATACCACCAAACAAAGAAGTAATATTAGTTATAACCATTGCATATGAGCTGAGCATAAATATGTGTAGGTTTGATGAGCATTTTTATACATTAGACTAGGAGAATAACACTTTTAAGGCCTTGTCAGTTTTTTTGAAAGCTTACTTTTTCTACGGAAAAACATAACAATCATAATGGTTTATTTTGAACCCAGAGTCTTGTTTAGAAAATATGTAATATTAGTTCATTAGAAATGTTATACAGATAAAGAGACTACTAAAGTAGAATTTATGTTAAACTTGCCTCTAATGAAATCATAGTTGGCCCTACGACCATAGACCTCCCATACTCTTTCTCTTTACTTTTGTTTATTAGCCAAGTAACTATTCTTTGTTGTAATACTTATATGTCTGTTTTTTTATTTTTTATTCAAACTGTGTTAAGCTGCCTTGTCAATGCTGCCGAAATCATGGTCTGCAAGACAATAAAATTTTGTAAAATTCACTAAATATTATGTGAATGGTTTTGTCCTTAAAATAGAGTTCTATAGAGTGGCTTTCCGTATACTGAATGCATGCGGGGCAGTGAGGCCGGTAGAGGCCATTAGCGGCCAAAACTCGGCAAGACCGCTGTTCTTGACTCGTGCGAGCAATCGACAACGCTTAACATATCACATAATTTATACTTCTAAACATCGTTAAAAAATTATAAAACTTCACAGTTAGAAGGACGAAACCAGGCTGAAGGCAACCGTGTGCTTTAAATGTACAAAACTTAACATTGTCGAATGAGAAAAATTATTTTCTCAATAACATAAATTTCATTAAAAAACAAACAAACATTAAATTTTCGACATGCGAGGGACAATTGTGTTATTTGGTCAGAGAAAAAATTATCTGCTGAGATATGTTGCCAAAGGGTTTATTGTTTCAAATCTGAAAGCCATTTTCCACCTACAGTTAGTACTTACTTCGCAATCGTCGATTATTTAAAGCGTTTTGACTGAGTTTAAATGACTCGCTGTAGCTGGCTCGTCGCGCAGTTTGGCCTACTAATATTGCATAGAGTGATTTTGTTAGTTAACCGTATATGTTATTATAAAATACACTTTGAGCTCGACGGGTGAGAAGGAATTTATATTTAAAAAATAACACTATTCTCACTCACATAAGTTTAATTATCAAACGCGTTTCAACAACAAAGTCGTCATCCTCAGTGATACATGAGCTACAACTGACAGATTATAACTCCGTTTGTCGTTGAAATTAAACTTATGTGAGTGATAATAGTGTTATTTCTATTTTTTAAATATAAATGTATATGTTATGTAGAGGTTTTTTTATTATTTTTGCAAATAGTTTTGTTAGTTTATAATTTGCACTCCACAAGTACACGACAGTGAATGAACCGGACAGGAACAAGAATAGCGTGCGGTACTGGCTGAGTAGCCACCATTTTGAGCGGCCAGCCGGCCTCACCCGAGGGCCTCCAGTGTCCACTCTATATAACTATATCCTCTCTGGCCAATAGTAAACAAAATTAAATATTTATGATTTTGTTTAAATTGAAAAACTTCTCGTAAAACCTGAATCCGTTGCGCCGGTTGAGAACTGCATTAGTCTTTGAAAAGTGAAAACTTCTATCTGTAGAGAAAGGTAATATTGTCCTACTAAAATAAAATTGCATAAAGTCTATAACAAGAAATTAAGATAAATAACATATGGAGTCAATCAAACTGTACAATTACTGGATCATAGCGGTATGCTCGATTGAAATATCTTAATAGAACCAATTTCATACAAAGTTTTCAAATTCAATTCTTAAGGAACTACAAAATTTATAGTTATTATTGAGCTTTAAATTGGGAAGCTATTGATTGGTAGCAAATCTTTGTTAAAAATATAAGCAATATAAGGAATACAACGCCAAGAACTTAATATGCTGACCTTCCTACTGGACTAAAAAAAACCCCCGACACATCAACTAGAAAAGAGCTGATGATCTTCAAACGGCTGAACAGATTTACTTGAATCTAGCTAAGAACAGACTCGATCAAGTAACCTTTAAAAAAAAACTAGATCACAATTGGTTCATCTGTTTGGAAGCTACGACACCACAGACAGATATACATGTTAAATTTATAACACCCGTCTTTCGGGTCGGGAGTTATTAAGCTACCTGGCAAGTTAATTATTTTAATATATCAATCCTGTTTTTAGTGATTATTCCAACATTTGTGTGTTAAAACCAATACACGGTATTTTGTGAATATAAATCAACTAATGTTATCAAATAACTAAAACTTCAAGAATATGAGAGTCGTAGGACTTGAGAAAGGAAGTTTTAATAATAAAACTAAACTAAAACTCTACCAATGACCTTAAACAACTAACATAGTACACTTCACAGCTAAAAAATCAAAACAAGATTTAAAAAAACACAAAAATACAGAAAATGCAAATACGAGTAGACAAACCATGGCCAGAAACACAAAAATGTTTGAAAGATGAGCTATTGCAGTGACTTTTTTATATAAATGTATGCATTTATGTGATCACACTCTAACGGCTGCATTTTACGTTTGATTTGGTCTGAGTTGCAAACTCCACTGCTAGTGGAATTTAGCATCAAGTGAATAGGGACTGGAGGCTGAGGTGCAAACAAATTCTGCTAATATATTTTGTATATGCAGGTGGTCAGCGCCTTCGTAAGTAGACCGATTTCCCAAATAGTTGTTTGAAACCATAAAACTTAATTAAGAAATTCGCTCAACTCACATCAGCGGTCGAGTCAAATTATTTGAATCTTGTTTTGACTTCTCAGTGTCAGTTCTGAGATGAGCTAAGTTAATTGTTTAAGGTTATTGGTAGAGTTTAGTTCAATTAGCTTTTTTTGTTATAGGCTTATGTTGTTATAGTTTAAGTCACTTGACAACGGGAGTTGATTCATATTGCCGAAACACCATGTATTGGTTTCTGCACATAAATGATGGTACCAATAGTCACTGATAACCAAACTGAACTTCCTTCATTACTGAAAAATAACTTCAAACAGAGAATAATACATCACCTCCGTTCTAGAGCTTCGCCAGTCTTACTTCTCTTTGCCTTTGTTCTAGCAACACAGAATGATGGAATCATTAAAGCGCAAGATCTTTTGACATTGCAGTAAATTGAGTGGAACAAAGTAACTACGCACATACATCATAACTGCATTAGTAATATATAATACTGCATAATGTGAGATTTATGTACAGCAGGTTTCACCAAAAACTAATATGTAACAATCCATTAAAAGAGTTGGCAAATATGGTTCCTCCGGCTCAATTATTAAATTGAAAATTTAGTGACTTAGCCTGTGTTAAATTATTTGTGGAAAGTTTACGGCCTTGAAGGATCCGCTCTGATTGTATTTTTAGTTGGTGCTGAACTAACAGGTGCTAGGCCTATTAAAATATCCGGCGACTATTTTGACTTAATCAGTTCAGTTGCCAAAAGTGAATAATTAAATCTTATTCTGACATCTTAACCTATTTGCATAAATAAACAGCTGATCAATGTAATGCAATGTACTTCATTTAACACCAATAATTATTATAGTTAAAGATTTAGTCAATAGATTGATCTAATATATCCATTTTAAGTATTTATTAGAACCACCCATAGTCAACCCTTTGAGTCCCGGCTGTTTTTGATCAAACCACACTCTCTGACCAAGGTTTTTGTCAGTCAACTGCCATCATAGTTTTATTTTCCATAGACACTCTTTTCACTAAAATTTCATTTTTAATACAGTATGGCAAACTGTATCTTCATCACTACAGTTACTATAATTAGATACATTACCAAAAACTTTGGGTCTGATGTGTGAAACCAAAGCATAAGCTAAGAGGACATTAAATTGGCAAGACTCCACAAAAAAAAAAAAAAAAGAGCGTTGCATCAATATTTTTTTCACTTACGTATTCTGTTCTCTTATAGCAAAATTAAACACATTTTTAACCCTAATGACTTGTAACTAACATTTAGACAAATTAATAACTCTTTAAAGAATGTTCAATTAATAAAAGTAGTGGACACCAACAAACAGTAAGAACATAGATTTGACTTTCATTAGAATGTTCCAGACGGTTCTGGACCATCGAATGGACTTCCTAGAGTGTTAAACTGGAAACGGTCTATGACTAGAGACCTAAAACTTGACACATATTACAGTAGAGTTCGAACTAACTGGGACCGAACACTGTTCGGTTTAGCGGGAATTCGGAATAGACGGATTGCATGAATAATATCAACGTATTAAGGCATAAATTGCAGGGACATCTGCTAGTGTCTGTTCTATACAGCATTGATTGGCTCGGAAGAAAGCGAAGGAGAAATAGGTGAACGCTCAAACTGAACTCATATCACACATAGACGTGGCAAATGCTCCTGACCTCACTCTATTACAGATCGAGAAAAACTAATTCCTTCGAGATAACGAAAACAAAGGAGAAAAACGGATGAAAGCAACTGGCAGGTGGCAACAGCACTACTAGTGCCAAGCTGTTATATCTAATCTTTCCTTCTTTCTGAAGGACCCATATCCGTTTTACTGGTGGATGTTGCCATAGCTTCCTTCCCGCAAAACGGATGGAAAACGTGAAGGAAAAAACCCAGCTTTCATTATAATTCGATTTCAGGCGTTTTCATCAAGCCTAGGCTTTATGTACGTCTCTATTTAACTTATTTGTATAACAATAAATGTAAGTTTTTTCACAAACGTCTTTTTAATTTCTCCTGTTTTTGTGTTTAAACAAATCGGTATTTTTTCAGAACTCTGTTTGGAATAGGCGGATTTTCGGAATAGCGGGGTTCGGAATAGCAGGACTGTACCGCACTTTTAAGTTATATACAGGAAAAAAAAAACATTTTCACTTTCATTATTTGCACGCAGGTTGAGCTGATTTATTATTTTTTTAGTTTATAGGCTTACTCACTGCTTATTAGCGAATTTCCATAGGAAAAATGAGCTATTGCAGTGGCCCTTATGGTAAGACCCAAGGTCGGGAGTAGCAAATGAGCACCGATCATAGTCCCCAGAACATGTTTTGGGGTATCATTAAAATTCATATATATATATATATATATATATATGAGCGGCCGCATTTTAAGTTCGATTTGGTCCAAATTTGGTACACGTGTTGGTTGTCTATGTGGCTCGGACGAGTTCGTTAGCCAAAAAATCCATCAACCGGAAGTACTTTTTTTGACCGGAAGTAACTATTTTTTTAGATTTTTACTACGAGAATGATTTTTTTTTTATAGTATTTTCTAAAAATATAAATTTAGGGTGTTATTCTGCACATTTTGTTTTTTTACGCGACCTTATAGCTCGCTTGGTTCCCCAAAAATTGACCAAAACGTAAAATACCATAAAAGTACCCGGTTCGAAGCCAAGTGGTGCAAACTCACGAGGCCACTAAGCGCAAACAAATTCTACTAATATATTGCGTACACACAGACAGCTGATCAACGCCTTCGTTAGTAGACCTATTTCCCAAATTGTTGGTTGAATCCTAAAACATAGGCATATAAACTTAATTTTGGAAATTTGCTCAACTCACGTTAGCTGCTTGGTCGAATTATTTTAACTTGAGAGTATAAATGAAATTTTAAACAACCTTATCTCTTTATAACACAAATATAGATTCATACAGTTAAAATATAAAACAAGTACAACTGTTGGTTCAATATAAAGGACAATTAGCAGTAGAATCGAAGCATGTGCATTGTGTTGCCAAAAGTAACGCCACATGCCCAGATGGTCGTGAAGTCAAGTGTCTGTAAACAAAGAGTCCAAGCCAAACAGTACGTTCAAGTAGGCTTTCTATGTAATCTGATTCTGAGAGTGTTTGTTCAGACTTTACCATTACTCATTGTGATACGTGCAAAAGCAATAATATATTAAACCTTATACACGACTGAGGCTTCATAAGATTATAAAATATGTTATGATAGGACTACAGAAAGTTCTAAAGGAGTTCTGAAATACCATATCTCTCCCCCATTCATACATGTGTATGTATATAATTTTTCTGTACATATGTATGAGACTGAACTTCTCCTAAACGGTTATACCAATTTTGATGAAATTTTGAGTGTGTGAGTTTGAGTGGGTCCCCTAGATGGTTTAGATTCACAATTGGTATGGATTGGAGTGGAGTTGCTACCTTTACGCAATAAATATAAATTAAACTAACTGACAAGCAATAAAGCTAAAATTATGTAATATGTAATATTATTTTTAAGGGACATACAAAACTATTTGCAATTTAATTACTTAAGTCAAGAGGATGACATGGAATAACTAATTTTAAAATTAAATAATAATCCACTTACTTTTTCTATATTCTTAAAAACGACTCTTTACTAAAATTTCACAATTTTCACAAATTAGTACCAGGATTTTTTACTAAAAAAAAAGATTTAAATGAGATGGCTACCAATATACAATCAAAATAAATTGCACTAATATTATTGTTAATTGATATAAAAAAAAACTGTTGTATAATTATTTACAAAATTTATGTACTTTAAAATTAAGTACCTTATGATCTGATTGTTAGATAATGTTTAATTTTATTCAACATTGAAATTTGATAGGTAATCTACCTACTTTATTTCATTTTTGCATTAAATGATATGATTCAATGTAAATAAATGCAAATATCTTCAGAACGGTTTGAGTTATGGATGTGTGGTTTTTATGACAAGACCACTTTCCTATTTAAAAAAAGTTACATTCAAAATGGCGGATCCAAGACGGCGGACCAAATTTTTACATTTAAAAAAATGAAACTTTTACATAGAGTTAGATCCCTCAATCACATCAACCTTCAAATTTTTCTTATATACGAAATATTAAGCCGTTCTCAGACTTTTCATACATCCTGTATATTACAAGTTACTTGAAGAGAAAAATTGGTTTAAATTCTCTCATTTAATACTCAGAGCCATAGAAAATTAATAAATATTCTCAAAAGCCGTTTCTGAGTTATGAAAACAGAGTTTGTGCGGAGTCACCGCTAAGGCAGACCCTCTTGTTGGCAGTGTTTAACCTGTGTAGTATAACAATCCTCGGAGGATGATGATTATGTCTTTGAAATGTGTATAAGATTTAAGCAAAATATTTAATCAATTACTTGGAATTCCATCAATTGAACTTTTCACAGATTTTTTACAATATTCATTTTATTTCACTGTTTATAGTGATTTGCCTACTAGAGGTAGTGTGTTTATTATGTGAGCTGGTGCGAAACAAAACAAATTTTTAAAACAGTAAAACTCCGGTTAACCCTTTTAGTGCCAACGTCCTTTCATAAGGACGTCAAAATTAGTGTCTGTACATAAGGACGTCTCGAAAAAAAAAATTACTACACTTTTATTTGTTGTCAAATTTTATTAATATTAGACCAAAATATTCTTAATGAAACGTAGATTACAGAAAAATATAGTTTTATATAGTATTTAATAATACTTATTGGCTGTAGGGAAGATAAAGAAGACTTTGACATTTGCTCGTCAGCTGGTCGGTTGTGACTACTCCATGCACAAAATAGTGTTTCCAAGTGTATTTTTAGTAGAAAACCCTAAAACTTAGTGTGTTTGTAAACATTTAGTTATTTGTTCTTGTTTGATATCAATTATTATGAGCAAAAGAATTTTTTCAAGTGTGACAAATTTTAAAAAATTTTGGAAAATATTGGTGAGTAGAATCATAAATATTTAAAAAAAGTATTTTTCAATTAAATGAAAGGAAATTGAATAAAATATAATTGTAGCAAATTTAGCTCTAAGCAATATTTTGAAAAAATTATCTAATTATATGAAAAATTAGGATTTTTATGCAGTTTTTTGTAAAACGATACTAAATCGCTTAAAAAGGTCAAGCATTTTTCAGATTTTTTTTGGATTTTGGTTCTGGCACTAAAAGAGTTAACCGAACTCGGGTCAATCGAAACCCGGGTTATCCGAAATGCCTCTGAAAATCAGAAATTCAAAAATAATAGTTTATTGTATGTACAATATTTAACTTAATAAAATCTAAATTAGAATCATTTTCTACATTTTAAACATCCGTTAGAAATTAAGTAGCGACTTTTAAAAAAATGTGCCAATGTCAACCTTTGAATTCAGTTTTCTCAGAACTCGAAAAATGTTAGAAGTCCTCCTTTCCTTTGATGTTGGGCCTATTTTCTCCCTCCTCAGAATCAAACAGCGAAATAAACAAACTACTTTACTGAATTTAGTTTCACACGTTTATTTAGTGACTCAACACCGGTTGACGTCCTTTTAATGAAAAGATGGCATGACATCGCTGCTCGAAAACATTTGGAGGGATGCAAGAAACAAACAAAAATTACCAAGTTTTTTTAATGAGTAATTCATATGCTACAGACTATTAAGTACAGTATACTGTATATTGATGTACCGTAATCCTAAAATGTAATTTTAACTTAAATAAAGAACATAAGTGTAGCCTGCAAAGAGATTTTTGAATTCACTTGACCTTCAAAACCTTTCAAAACTGTAGTGTTAGATGTTCAAGGCTTAACAGAAAAAAATTGTATCCCCCTTTAATGTGGTTAACCGGGAACCACACTGTACATTTTTATGGATGTGGAAATAAATAATTTATTCGAAAATCTTTCATGAAAACCTTAAAATACATTTTGCAATAAATAGTTGGACTATAAATTGATACATTAAATGAAGCAAAAACAAACAAATAGAAACATTCATAGTCTAACATACATTGCTGGACAATGATGTAATCTCCGCAATGCAGCCCTGATGGTCAAAAATAGTACGTAAAAACTAAACACACTTTAATAAACGTACATAAAAACAGCCAGAAGCTTTACTGCTATCTTTAATGGAAGCAGATATTCCAGTTAGTTAGACTTCTATTTATATCTATATTAAAAATTTTGTCGCAGGTAAGATGCCCACCGCAATGTCACTTGCCAAAACTTAATAATACGAGACAAAATGAAACTGTGGTCAATGGAGCCAAGTTAAATATAGATAGGCCAAGCTGCAACGAGATTGAACACGAGGTTTGTTATGATCCACTTATCTGATAGACGGACCATCAAAACTACTCCTAATAGAACTCAAATCAAAACATGTTATTATACTGGGTTATCAACTCAAGATGGTCACCGTTGGAGCCTTGGAATTTATCATTTTATTCAAAAACTTTAAAGTGGGAACCTTCCCCGGATTTAAACGTATATTAATTAAAATTACGGTGTTACCGTATTTTTAATCTTCGCCAATTTTCCAATATGCCGCCATCTTTCATTAAAAAAAAAAGTACAAACACCATATTTTTACTGCATTTTTTGGTAGAACATATTATTTTATTAAACTTTTGTCCGTTGGTATTTTTCTATAAACGCAGCCGTTACGGAACTAAGGGCTGCCATGTGTAGAAACAAATATGGCCGCTATATCAATTATTTTTAACGGAAACTAACGTAATGTATTGAAACAGTTTAAATCACTACTACTGAATGATGACGGAACAGGAATGTTACACATGCAGTGTTAAATTAAAGCAGTTTTCCAACAATGGAAAATAACAGATTGATAAATATATTACATTTTAGCTGTTACGCAAAACATTACATTCATTTCCATTAAAAATAATTGATACTGTTCCATACTTAGGTTCTCTGAGCTTATGGACCATGACAGCTGTAACTAGGTTAGGTTAGGTTAAGGGTTAAACATCCTTTATGTGAGTGGGCAATAAGACCTTGAGGCAGACGTGCATATTGGACTGGACCACCCACTTAAGAAGAATTAAATATTTAGTACCAACTTGTGTGTACTTTAAACAAATACATAGATAATTGCATGTTTTCGCAACACATATTTCACATTGTATGTATAATCTTTGGTAACAAACACTGCAAAAATACATCACAAAAACCAAACCAAAAAATGTAGGACGAATCACCTCCAAACTACAAAGACACACAATAAAAACAAAACCAAATCCACACAAAATTGATAACTCACTCATTTTTCCCCTCAGATTTATTTAATTTCGTTGGCAATTTTTCTCCTTTTGAACCCCTAAAATAAAAAATCAACAAATTACGAACTATTTTGTCATTTGTGTTTGAACTAAATTTATAAATAAGTATTGCACAACTTTTTCATAGACAGTATGGTTTAAAAAGTAAATAATTAAGAAATTATACAACATAGATAAATAAACGGTACCAGGAACTGGCACATACTTTCTCACAAACATATTTAAATTATTAAACAGATTCACGGTGACTTGTAGGGTGGGGTAGGAGAGGTGATTTTGTATTAAAGTTGATTTCCCATAAAAATCCATAAAATAACGGAAAAACCAACTTTTCTCAAAAACGGCTCAAACGATTGATTAAAATTTTACAGTTTATAGTACATTAGGTCCCTAATAAACTATAAAATTTTAATCAAAATCGTTAGAGCCGTTTTTGAGAAAAGTTGACTTTTCCGTTATTTTAAGGGTTTTTATGGGAAAATTACCCTTAAAAATAAAAAATTCACAAAAATGAAAAAAACGCCTGGAGATACCGTGGATTAGTACCTCCATACCAAATTTCATCAAAATCGGACGACTGGTTTAGGCTCTAGGTCTGATAACATCCACACAGACACACACACACAGACATCACTCCGAAAACCACTTTTCTAGGTTCAGGGGGACCCAAAACGGATATTTCCACCAAAAACTCAAACTCGAAAATTTTGACGAATACAATACTTTCTCCATATACTATGGTATAGGGGGAGAAAGTAAAAGGAATACACAGTAATCTCTCGCGTTACGACCACCTCATAATATGATTATTTCACATTACGATGAAGATCAGTCCCGAACAATATTCAGTACTGATCATCCCTCCGAAAATTGTTTCTTTGACTGTACACACAAGCGGCTACATGAGTTAAAGGCCGTTTCACTTCACTTCAAACTCAAAATTGTTTAATTTACATAATTATTTTGCTGTTGGGTACAGTTGCGTACCCATGTATTTCTTGTTTTGATTTTGTAGTGCCTATGAGATACGTTATATTTGTAATATCTTTCATAAACTTGGTAGCAATAGCAAATCGAAAGAAGGTTAACATTAATAATTAACTGATAACCCGAATACATTATATTCCTTTTAAATGATGTAAAACAGTATTTTTGATATTTCCCACTCTCCACTTAAAATTAAAATGTTGGTTCATTCTTGTTCTAAAAAATCTATTCTCATTTTTCTCGATAAATTTTATTTAATAAATTCTCGTTTCTCGCTTGTTCCTAAACCTCAGCTTTTGTCTTTTTCTCGTTCTCGATAATTTTTATTAAACAACATCATCCCGTTCTCATCTCAAATTCAAGCAGTCAATCTCGCACACCCCTAAACATCAATGTTAAAATATGACTAAGGGCAAAAAAAAAGAAGTATTTTTAAACATAACAATAGAATTAGTTGAGAGTCATTGATAAGACTTACCCATTAGGCATGGGTGTGTTTAATTCATCCAACAGGCTGTCAACAGAAGGGCGGCCTGGACCTACGCTTAAACTGGATCCATTCATGTCAAATCCTGGAAACAT